>CAWUFW010019839.1:0-171966 GCA_963921515.1 Calotriton arnoldi
GTCGATTCCGATTCGGGCGGAAAAAGCACCGACCGACTCGGATCCGGAAAAATTACCGACCGACCGCGTACCAGTGGCGCCCGACCGCGCAAATACGATGCAAGCGCGATAAATCCGACCGACACGTCAGGAAACCAAGCCCGACCGACCGAGCCGCTCGGAAAATAGCAATCCGGCCGGAAAAACCACGCGAATCCAACCGACCGACCACGCACCGGAACAAATCCGACCGAATCGTACCCGCCAACTCCAACCCGCAAAGTACGATGCAAAGCGCGAAAAACCGCGACCGAGTCGGACGGAGGACAAGCCGTACGACCGACACGCATACAAAACCGAGGCGAAGCAACACAATACACCGCGACCGACGCGTACGCAGCATACAAAACTGCACAAACACAGGCGTGAGCGAAGCGGAAAACACCGTGCGAGACCAATGCAGAGGTCCGACTCGGTCACAAGAACGTTTCCAACATACACAAACAGCACAAAGGAAAAATCAACCAAAAAGGCCAAACAAGCAATTACCAAGCCAATAAATACTGGGGGGTGGGGACAGAGAACAAAGACACACCCACAACTCCACCTATATAAAGGACACAAATCACTACCATGAGCCTTTGCAAATGCCATTCCACTGCCAGCACCCAGAGAAAGCAACCACACACCCACAGCTCATCCCTCACACAAGCCACACACCATCAGCACACCAACAAATACCTACCTCACATACACCCAGCACAACACACACCCACACACCCTCACCTGCACACCAACACACACATCACCCACCATCACCACCCATCACCATGCCCCCAAGAAGAATCCCAAGTTCCTAGATAGTGAATTGGAAGTCATGGTAGACGAGATCCTCAGGGTGGAGCCACAGCTGTTTGGCACTCTGGTCCAACAGACCCCCATGTCGCAGAAAACCAAGATGTGGGAGAGGATCATCAACAGGGTGAACGCCCAATCACCATGTCGGCGCACAAGACGGACATCCAGAACAGGTGGTATGACGTGCGCAGGAGAGTGCGGGACCTGCTGAAGATAGACTACATCAACAGCCAACACACCGGCAGTGGCCCTCCTGCCAAGCCAATATACCTCAGGCCCTGGGAGGAGAAGGTGCGGGCCATCCTTCCGCCAGTGAGCGTATATGGACTAGAGGACATCCCAGAGCCTGGTGAGTACACAACAAATGTACACAATAAACTGCCACAAAACACACACATCACTGTCAAGGGGAGAGTCAAACCATGCACTCATAGCAATTACACAGCAACTAGAACAGAATCATCCCAAAATGTGTATGTCAGTCAGATAAACACAACACATGCCATCAAAAAAGTCACATCCAACTGTGCCAACACATGTACAAACACAACCACAACTACAGCTAGGCAGTGGCACAAATAGAACTAACACACACATCCACACATGTAGCCACCACAACAACACCAACACACAGTGAAGACCACTCAAAGGAAGGAATTCTGTGTATGCTGGCCAAGTCAGGTGTAGCCAATAGCATCATGGGAGTCGCAGTCACACATATTGCCCCCCCACAACTGTCCCATCAACACCACCCTGAACCATGCGCACATCACAGGGAGTGGAGAAACAACTGACAAGATGGCTGACACTGTGCTACTGCTGTGGGGAGCACAAGGCCCTGCTGCCAACTGTGCACCAACAAACAGCAGGACACCACTGACTGACATCCTGAGAGACAACTTACACTCCCTGCAATGCAAGCACGTTCCATGGTGGGATATCTGGCTGGCTGGGTGGGAAGGGGGACTTGCAGCACTGACCATAGTCACCAGCACCTCCCCTCACACCCCCCAACACAAACTCCACAGTACCCACCTGGTAGAATGCAATGCCCTCCATCCTAACACAAGATCCCACAAAGCACCACCACCCTGGGTTATGTTGTGTGAAGCACAGGGACACTCTTGGGACTCTTAGCCAAACAACTGCCAGGACAACACTCCCAGCCATCCTGTCAGCACAGCCAGCCCACCCCACAGGGAAGCAGAGTCAAAAGGAAGGAAGCATGGGCATGCTGTGAAGGGGGTGGAGGCAATAGCATGATGGGAGTCGTAGTCACAGACATTGCTCAGCCTCACAACTGGCCCATCAACACCACCCTGAACCATGCTCACATCACAGGGAGTGGAGAAGGACTCACAAGATGGCTGACACTGGCTACTGCTGTGGGGAGCACAAGGGCATGCTGCCAACTGTGCACCAACAAACAGCAGGACACCACTGACTGACATCCTGAGAGACAACTTACACTCCCTGCAATGCAAGCACGTTCCATGGTGGGATATCTGGCTGGCTGGGTGGGAAGGGGGACTTGCAGCACTGACCATAGTCACCAGCACCTCCCCTCACACCCCCCCAACACAAACTCCACAGTACCCACCTGGTAGAATGCAATGCCCTCCATCCTAACACAAGATCCCACAAAGCACCACCACCCTGGGTTATGTTGTGTGAAGCACAGGGACACTCTTGGGACTCTTAGCCAAACAACTGCCAGGACAACACTCCCAGCCATCCTGTCAGCACAGCCAGCCCACCCCACAGGGAAGCAGAGTCAAAAGGAAGGAAGCATGGGCATGCTGTGAAGGGGGTGGAGGCAATAGCATGATGGGAGTCGTAGTCACAGACATTGCTCAGCCTCACAACTGGCCCATCAACACCACCCTGAACCATGCTCACATCACAGGGAGTGGAGAAGGACTCACAAGATGGCTGACACTGGCTACTGCTGTGGGGAGCACAAGGGCATGCTGCCAACTGTGCACCAACAAACAGCAGGACACCACTGACTGACATCCTGAGAGACAACTTACACTCCCTGCAATGCAAGCACGTTCCATGGTGGGATATCTGGCTGGCTGGGTGGGAAGGGGGACTTGCAGCACTGACCATAGTCACCAGCACCTCCCCTCACACCCCCCAACACAAACTCCACAGTACCCACCTGGTAGAATGCAATGCCCTCCATCCTAACACAAGATCCCACAAAGCACCACCACCCTGGGTTATGTTGTGTGAAGCACAGGGACACTCTTGGGACTCTTAGCCAAACAACTGCCAGGACAACACTCCCAGCCATCCTGTCAGCACAGCCAGCCCACCCCACAGGGAAGCAGAGTCAAAAGGAAGGAAGCATGGGCATGCTGTGAAGGGGGGTGGAGGCAATAGCATGATGGGAGTCGTAGTCACAGACATTGCTCAGCCTCACAACTGGCCCATCAACACCACCCTGAACCATGCTCACATCACAGGGAGTGGAGAAGGACTCACAAGATGGCTGACACTGGCTACTGCTGTGGGGAGCACAAGGCCCTGCTGCCAACTGTGCACCAACAAACAGCAGGACACCACTGACTGACATCCTGAGAGACAACTTACACTCCCTGCAATGCAAGCACGTTCCATGGTGGGATAACTGACTGGGTGGGTGGGTGGGTGGGAAGGAGGTCTGGCTGTCAACCAAACACAATCAATGCAGACCATGTTCACACCCCAGAGAATACATAGAAATGCCCAAATAATGCAGGACAATGTGCCACACCAATATCAACCCCTGACTGTGACGACTTAGGACAATACAATGTACAGGCCCGCACCCCGAGGCACAGTCACAACTGTCAGGTGTGTCAACCACTGATGCCTGCAGAAACATGACATACATTGTTTGTGTCTCCCAAAAACAGGTGATGATAGGGACACAGCAGCAGACGCTGAGGAGTCCCAGTCCCAGGCTCAAGAGGATGCCGAGCTCACTGGCGTCGTACAGCCTCTGTCCTCCTCGGACGATGAAGAACAACCTGGCACATCCGGTGCAAGTCAACATGCTGCACCAGCAGGACCACCAGCTGCAGCACCAGCAGGTCCACCAGCTGCACCCCCTGCACCCACCCCTCCAACGACTGTCACCACGAATACCATCCCTGCCGACATGGACAGAATAAGGAACAACACCAGCGCAGTGACCCTGGACCAACCTGGGGCCATGGACACCACCACCACCACCAACCCCCAAGGTGGACCAGGGTTATCTGTGCGTGCAACTGCACACACTGCACATGTCAGCAGGGGTGGTGGGAGGGGTGGGAGACAGAGGTCGCTGCTTGCAGACGTTGCTGGTGTGCATGAAGACCCACAACTGGTACGCATAGCTGATGCGTACCAGTCCAGCACCGGAGAGCTCAGCCAGGTAGTGGGGCTCCTCAGAGACATCAAACAGCAGCAGGCTGCCCATCATGCCCGCTTGGACTCCCACATGTCCCACGTGGAGTCACACATGTCACGTGTGGACTCCCACATGTCACGTGTGGACTCCCACATGACCCGCGTGGAGTCCAAGTGGGATGTACTACATGAGATGACGGCGGTGCACAGGGACATTTTACAATGCCTCCGCCAGATGAACAGCAACCAGTCCACACCTCCCTGTGTGCCAACAACATCTGGTACCGAACAAACTGCAACTGCCACAGGGAGGGAGGAGGACTCTGGCGGAGAGTCCCCTGCACCGCAGCAGCCTGCACTTGAGGGCCCCCCCCAAGAAGAGGGGTCGTCCGAGGAGGGGAAAGTGAGAGGCTGATGGCCAAGCGCAACTCCCAGGAAGCCTGAACCTGTTCTGGATTTTCGCCTTTGTGCACAGACTGTTCACCCTGTTGATGGCAACACTACTCCCACACATTGCATGGGGAGTATAAGTTGGAACAATGTGTCAGACAACAGTGGCCCCGATACTGGGGATCCTGTCTACCTGGACTTTCTATTCATCTAGGAACTTGGGATTGCAAGATTCATGTACAGCACAATCCATCCTATGCACTATTATCACAATAAACACACTAATACACCATACTTGCCTCTGTCGTGATTCCAACGTGGGTGCTGTTATGGGGATGATGAACTGCAAAATTACACAGTGTATGCGAACTGCAACAGCAAGGACAACACAGGCATGTGAGTACAGGCAACGTGACACATATGAGGGAGACACACCACCAGGGCTACACAACACATACACACCTAGGCCATCTGACTCATTGCCTACACTGATGTTGCCAGGGAAGACGGTGCAATGCACAGACACCACACCCATTCCCAGTTGTAGTCAAGTAGCCCACAGGTGCAGTAAGCAAATGGCAGTCAAATGTGTGACCACAGACAACGCACATCACTAAGTGAAGCACAGGTTTATTACACAGTAGCAACATGCCGTAACCACTACAGATGCAAGGTAACCCCACCTGGTAGCGGGCACACAGTCAACAACTGTAGACAGAAGGAAGTCCATGGGTGTGGCGCACATCACCTGTAGGGACACAACAGCTACCAGCCTGGATGTGCAATCACGTCGTCGGTGGACACAGTTGACCAAACGAATCTGAAAGTACCCTGTGAAGGACAGAAATGACACACAGTCAAAAGCAATGCAGTACAGGACAGAACAGCAAAACTCATGCACAATACATGTTACAAGATACCCACCCAGAACCAAGTTAGCATGTCAACACTGTTGGGGAGTACAGCCCACCTGTCACCACACATCGCAACACACATCCTGTCAAGTAGCCCATGGACACACTCCAACAGCACCAGAGCACCACCCACACATCATGCCAACTCACATCATTCACATGACACCTCAGGATACTCACATTCAGCTAAAGAAGTTGGTGATGAGCTGTGTGCGGACATCACCATCACCATCATCATCATCATCGTCACTGGCATCGTGGTCCAGGCCAGGATCCTCCACAGGTGGCGGATGTTGGTCATCGTCATCCTGGATGAGAGGCAACTCCTTCCGCACTGCCAGGTTGTGGAGCATGCAGCAGACGATGATAATCTTGCACACTTTCGCAGGGGCATATGGGAGGGACCCTCCGGTCTTGTCCAGGCAGCGGAAGCGGCTCTTCAGGAGACCAAAGGTCCGCTCAATCACTCTCCTGGTCCGACCATGTGCCTCATTGTAGCGCATCTGGGCAGGTGTCACAGGGTTCCTGAGGGGTGTCAGCAACCACGGCATGTTGGGGTATCCCGAGTCACCTACGGACAGACAAGTGCACATCAGCTGACTTGGAAAAGTGGGCGGAATACTACAGATCAGATCACACACAATGGCACAAAGTCAGTACACACCGACAAGCCAGGCACGCTGGTTCTGCATCTGTGCCATCAACCTGGGGATGCGACTACTCCTCATCACAAAGGCATCGTGTGCTGAACCAGGGAAACGGGCACACACGTGTGTGATGGTCATGTCTGCAAGACACACCACCAGTGCATTGACCGAGTGGTAGTGCTTGCGGTTCCTGTAGGCCTGCTCCTGGGCCTGTGGTGGTACCAAAGCCACATGTGTCCCATCAATGGAGCCAATGACATGCGGCATCCTCCCCAGGGCATAAAAGTCACTCTTCACGTCAGTGAGTCGTCGCAGTCTAGGGAAATATATGTACCGGTTCAGGAAGAGCAACATTGCCGCCAAGAAATCGCGGAGCACACGGCTGAACATGGTCTGTGACATCCCACCAGCAGACGCCACAGTATGTTGGAAGGTACCGGTGGCAAAGAAGTGTAGGGCTGCCATCACCTTCACCTTGGGGGTCAGCGCTGTAGGATACGGCTGGCCAGGCTGCAAATGTGGGGACAACTGCACTGCAAAATCCTCAATCAGCTGCCTGGTGAAGCGGTACCGTCGGATGCTGTCCCGTTCCACCATCGTTGCCAGGTCTGGGAATGGCCGATGGACAGCAGGAGCCCTGCAGTGCAGAGGAGAAGTAAGCAAGATCGTCAGTCACCCCACATATGCGGCATTGAACACACTCAAGATCCCAACATACATCATCATGAGGCACAACTACATGAAGTGTGCAGTACCGGAACGACATGTATGGTACATACATGGCCAACATCTGTCAACACGGTCCTACAGGTGGCATCAATTTGGCCCAGGTTGGCCCATTGGATATCATGATGCTGTGTCACAGTCACCCCCCAGTGACATGTGAGGACAGATGTGCCCCAGGCACCACAGCTCAACGACAGGCACATTCCCAGGGACCCTGTAATGCCACATGGACACTGGCATCACCTGGAGTATCATGTGTACACCACAACAAAACAAACATGACCCCCACAGGTAGTGGCCACACTTGCCATGGCAGGAGAGCCATGGACGTCTGTGACACACACGCACAACATCAGAGTCCATGCACACACAACGTGGATGTGGAGACTGTCTCCCATTGTGCACATGAAATCAGAGACATTGTAAACACTACATGCACAAAGACTGTGGAGGGCCATCACTATTGTGCCACTGGGACACCCTGGCTCAAACATACCGTCCCACATGGGACTCACGGGGTATGTGACATGACATACACAAACACCACTGTGAAATGTGACCATGGCACATGCACAGATATGAACAGTTGCACATCACAGTGGTCTCGTACACGTAACACCCAGGATCCTGTCCCCATTAACACGTGCACAGCCTGGGGGTGGCTGCCCACAGGTGACACCCACAGGACAACATGTACACCAACATACACACAATAGGAAATGCAGCCTTACATGCCTTCATGATAAGGTGTGGACAGGCTGTCGTGATGTAGGTGTGCCCCTCACTCCCTGGGAGCTATCTGTGGCTGGCATATGTCCATCTGAGACAGGCATGCTGACATATGCCAGTCACATGTACAGTGATGCGTTGAACAGCAATGGACCGATCGGTGCCTCCGGCCGGCCCATTGCTTTCAATGTGTGCGGGTACGCGTTGTACCCCTGTGCGCGTTGAACAGCAATGGACCGATCGGTGCCTCCGGCCGGCCCATTGCTTTCAATGTGTGCGGGTACGCGTTGTACCCCTGTGCGCGTTGTACTGCAATGGACCGATCGGTGCCTCCGGCCGGCCCATTGCATTCAATGTGTCGGGTACGCGTTGTACCCCTGTGCGCGTTGAACAGCAATGGACCGATCGGTGCCTCCGGCCGGCCCATTGCTTTCAATGTGTGCGGGTACGCGTTGTACCCCTGTGCGCGTTGTACTGCAATGGACCGATCGGTGCCTCCGGCCGGCCCATTGCATTCAATGTGTGCGGGTACGCGTTGTACCCCTGTGCGCGTTGAACAGCAATGGACCGATCGGTGCCTCCGGCCGGCCCATTGCTTTCAATGTGTGCGGGTACGCGTTGTACCCCTGTGCGCGTTGTACTGCAATGGACCGATCGGTGCCTCCGGCCGGCCCATTGCATTCAATGTGTGCGGGTACGCGTTGTACCCCTGTGCGCGTTGAACAGCAATGGACCGATCGGTGCCTCCGGCCGGCCCATTGCTTTCAATGTGTGCGGGTACGCGTTGTACCCCTGTGCGCGTTGTACTGCAATGGACCGATCGGTGCCTCCGGCCGGCCCATTGCATTCAATGTGTGCGGGTACGCGTTGTACCCCTGTGCGCGTTGAACAGCAATGGACCGATCGGTGCCTCCGGCCGGCCCATTGCATTCAATGTGTCGGGTACGCGTTGTACCCCTGTGCGCGTTGTACTGCAATGGACCGATCGGTGCCTCCGGCCGGCCCATTGCATTCAATGTGTGCGGGTACGCGTTGTACCCCTGTGCGCGTTGTACCTCAATGGACCGATCGGTGCGCACCCATTGACAATGGGCTTGCCTGGCAACGGACGCGTTTTCGAATATTCGAACGAGTCGGTTGCTGGAAAATCAGTTGGTCACCCACAACAATGTTGCAAAATCATGTATGTCATGAAGTTGAAATTTTGAAGGATGCTGTGGGCGTGTTTTGGTGCTGCTATTCCATGGATTGGCCAGATTCAGAAGATGCAAACGACTTGGACCTATCACTTTGGACACAAGGGACAGTATCTGCCTCTCCAGCACATATATATTGCTGCATGTTCCCCTGAGAGCCCACTTGCCTGCACTACATGCTCCAGGACGACATCTGCCACTGCACTGCTGCTGTCTCTGCCCCTCTGGACCCTGCAATGGCACGTACTGTGGAGAGAGCCCCAGCCTTCAGCCTTGAAGAGAACCAGGCCCTGCTGGACAGCCTACTTCCACAGTACAGCAAGCTGTATGGGACACCAGGGGAGCAGGTGAGTGTTCTGTGCACTGCCTTTCTGAATGTGCATTTTGTCTGACTAGCAAGGCTGAGAGTCAGCACACCACTGGCTAGCAGGCTCACTGAGTAGTTGTCACCCCCCATAGTGTGTAGTGACTTGCACTGGACAGGTATGGTGCAGTGACAGTGCTTCTGAACAGGGTTTTACTCCCCATGCTATGATACCATGTAGTGACTTCTGGAAAACTGTCCATGGGCAGCCGTGCACTGCCTGGGTACACCATGTGCCCCTGTGATTGCGACATGTATATGCAACTGTGTCATGCACGGATATGTTGCATGTGTAGTAATGTCCTTATCACTTTGTCATCCTGACAGGCTTCTGCCCATCGGAAGCATGAGATCTGGAAGGACATCGTCCGGGCTGTCCGGTCCGTGGGGGTCTACAAGCGCCGGATCCGCAACTGCCAAAAGAGGTGGCAGGACCTTCGGGGCTGGACCCGGAGGATTGCACGGGTCCAGCTGAAGCTGTCGCCTCCTCGCAGGAGGGGCGGAACACGGACCCTGACCCCCCACATGCTCAGGATCCTGGCGGTGGTCTTTCCAGACCTGGATGGGCAGCTGAAGGCCAGAGAGCAGCAAGGAGGGGGTGAGTCAAAGACTGCACTGTGTACTCTGTCTAACATGTTATGTGCCCTCCTCGGGCCAGGTTGAACTGCCACAGTACAGCAGTCATGTTGTCCAGGAGCCATGTCCCTCTATTGTGCACTGCCCACTCCTCATCTGATACCCAGGTGTGGCCCTTACATGCAGGGAATCCTGTCACTTAGGACTGTGTCCTTGCAGTTTGCTTGACTCAAGGTGGGAGACAGCATCTGTTTCCCTGACTCTGTGGTGGGCATCATGGGTGGGTCCATTGCTTACACAATGCCTGTATTCTGACATGTATTCAGCGTGTTACTTTGATCTGTGGTCCAATTGCTGAGCTGATCCACAACATGTGGCTGGGGTACCTGGCACACACCCATGCTGCGGGTGGGAACAATGTTTGGGCCCCAGGAGTATGTATATGACGTGTGTCACACATACTTAGCCAGCTGCCTACAGTCCAGGGCTCATCCCTCATTAATGTGGGGCTGGACAGTCATGCCTACTCCAGGCCATACAATACACTCTGTACTCCCACTCCCGTGTATCAGTGGACACATTGTGCACAGTGATTTGCCCCTCAGGTGTCTGCCTCTGTGTCAGTGTGCTGTGGATTAGTCGCCAGGACTGCTGTGGAGTTTCTTGGTAGGGGCTCAGCATGCCACTGGAGATGTGACCATAGGAGACGATACTTGTGTGACACATAGGTGTCTGATCAGCTGCCCATGCAGACTGGGGCATGTAAATGTGAAGTTCAGGTAGCTGTTCCCCATGCACAGCAGAGTGTGAGGGGCTCAGGTTCAGAGGGTAGTGTCACAGGTCTCCCATATGTCCAATAGGTATGACCTGGACAGATGAGGGTTAAGAGGATGTGTTGTGGGGGGATGTACATGTGCACTTGTGCAGCTCCAGGACTTGCATTCCCCATGACCTACTATTGTGACACAGTGCAGAGTGTTGTTGTCTGGCTGCAAAGTCATACATCACTGAGACAGTGATGTATGACTTTGCAGTCATGCCTCCGCCATGGCATGTGTCTACTGATTGGTGATCCTGCAGGGGAGTGACATGTGCTACATGCACACCATAGTGGCGCTGGCTATCAGGACATGGGTGCATCATGGTGTCTGTCGCTGGTATGCATCACATGCATTTCCTATTTGACTCTGGGCATCCCTTACATCCGTAAACCTGTACTGACTCAGTGGCAAGAGCTGTGATGTGTCCACACCGTGTCCTCTGCACTGTCCAACTACTGTGTACTTGGTGCATGTGTCAACACTGGGGTGTTGCAATCCAACAGACACCAGACAGATGGGTGCAAGGCCATGTGGGATGTGAGTGCCATGCTTGGCATCAGACTGACAATTGACTTCTCCTGTTCAATTAGTGCACTTTTAGCAATGTACAACTAATGATGCCAGGGCTTGCTCTGTGATGTGCTGTGCTCACAGTGGTGTGTGCGTTATGTGCAGGTGACTGATGTCTGTCTGTTTCCCCATTGTTTGCAGATACATCCACGGCCACGGAAGGGGACAGCTCCACGGACCAGGAGGAGCCGGAGAGCCAGACTGGGTCAGCAGCCGAGGAGTGGTCGGAGGGACCCAGTGGCACGGAGGGCGAGGGGAGCCACACCGAGGAGTCCTCAGCAGCATCCACCTCAGCTGAGGACCAGAGCAACTCGGAGGATGACTCCCTTGTGGAGGCGGGTGTCAGCAGCCACCACACCCCAGCTAGTGTTGCTGTCCCCGCCACCACCAGCACCACCACCGCCCTCCCATCGGCTCCCATTCCCCAGGTCCGTGGAGGCTCCCATGTCCGGGAGCGTGTCTCCTTTGGGCCAGGCACCGCACCCCCTGCCCCTGTGTCCCCTGCTGCCCTGAGTGAGGAGTCTGTGTACCTCCTTCGCCAGCTCCATGTAGGGCAGACAGCCATGCTGAGTGTCCTCCATGCGCACACCGCGCTGTTGACTCAGCTGGTGTCGTTCATGGAGGGCATCTCATCGGGCATGTCTGACCTACAGAGGGGCAATAGGTCCATGGACTCCTCCCTGACGGCAGCAGTGTCCCTCCTCAAACGGTCCCTCACCCCTCCTGCCTCTGCTCCATCCACACTCCCCAGCACCTTACCCATCCCAGGCACACACACACTGGCACACACCAGCACACACACATCCAGCACACTGACACACACGCCAATGACAAAACGCACACGCACGCACATTCAGGGGACTGAAGCCAGACTCACAGGGGATGGGGCCCTGGAACACACACACGCATCCACATGCACTGCGCAGTCCTCAGTTCCCTCTCCCTCCAAAGCACCCTCCCTTGCCTCACCTGCAACCCCAAAGTCACAGCAGCTCTTCCTCTGTGACCTCGGCCTCTTCCCCACCGATGAAGCTGCTCCAGCATCCCGGGGGAAGAGGAAGCCCACCCACACGGAGCAGAGTGCCCCTCGCCCCCGGACACCCTCCCCCAGGCGCAGACGGACTGAGGCCCCCACCCGCAAGTCCCCCGGAGTGCTAAGAGCAAGACCCCGCCACCGCCCTGCAGCTCAGGCACAAGGTCTCCGTCCTCCATCCCTCAGGCCCCCACTGCACAGGTGCCCCCACCACACCCTGCCCCAGGTTCCCCCACCCACAGATATACCATCCCCAAGATGCTCCGGCCTTCTCCCCCTGCCACTTGCTCTCCCAGCACCACACCCCCCGCTGCGCTTGTCTGTGCCACTGATGTGGTGAGGGTGTCCCCCCTCTGTCCAACCCACCTTGCCTGTTCCCCATTCTCCTCCCCTGGAGGTAGGCACTGCAGTGGAGTCCACTACCGCCCTGTCTGACTTGGGCACTGCAGTGGCGGACCTGTCCACCCCATCTGCAGGGTCCACTGCAGTTGTGCCGGCACCCACGACATCTGTGTCATGCCCCCCAGTTGTGCCGGCACACACCATGTCAGACACCTCCACTGCAGTTGTCAGTGGCTCTCCAGCACCCACCACCCCTTCCCTGACTCCCCCTGGTGAGCCCTGATCCTGTCCCTGCGGTGCCTGGCCTGCCCCCCGGTTGCCCCTCCTAGTGGATTGTCCCTGGTATTGTGCAGGCATGCGTAAGGTGACATCTGCCAGTGTCACCCTGTTTGAACTTTGACAATGGACTGGCCATTGGCCTTTGCTCTTTTTCAGGACTTCGTTTGGCCTCAACACATATGCTGAATAAAGCAACTTTCTTTTCTCTAGTGCTCATGCTTCAGATGTACATGTTGTTGGTGCAGCTAACCATGCCCTTGCTGCAGTGATGGTGATATCTGGTCTCATGATTATGAAGTGTTACTGTGCAGGAACCCATGTGGTCCAGGGGGAATGTGTCCTATCATGTGGTGTATCCATGTCATCAATAGCAGCATCTGAGGGTGTCATGTGTTCAGTATTTGGCAATGGGTTTCCTACTTACATTGGCAATTTCATATCTGTGGCTTCCACCCCTGCACATCTGTTGTGCCTGCCATCGTTGCATTTGTCTACTTCCCTGACCGTGTTGCCATCTCCAGTGGACATGCAGGTTTGGGCATCAATGGGGAGGGACTCATCCGTGTAGTCAGTGCAACATTGCTATACAAGTGTGTTGGATCTGTGCTGATGATTCCGTTGGCACATCCATGACCAGGCTGATGTGATGGGAGCCCTCATTTGGTGCTAATTGTTGATTGTGTGACCAAGTGCTCAGCTGACATGATGGGGCCCTACTGAGGCAACATATGGCACAGCTTTCCTCACACAGGAGTGGAGTCCCCTCATGGCAGTGTGTACACGTGTGACATTGCCTGCGCCCAAGGTGTGTGTTGTATGTGCATGTCTGTGTGTTCACTTCCATTCATCTGCGCATGCTGTGATCCCTAGTGTTGTACCTGTTTGTGATGCTTGCTGACTTGAGCTATGTTCCCCCAAAGTCTTCTCCCTGTGTTCTCTGTGATGTGGGTGCATGGCACATTACTGGTCATCAGGGTGTCACCCATAGGTGTGTTTGCTGTCAGGGCAGAGTTTGTGTGCTGACGCAGATGGGTCACAGTCAGGTTTCCCTTTGGCACTTGTTGTTTGCCCCTGTCATGTGATTTCCAGTTTGTGTTATCTTTCAGTGATTGTGACACGTTGTGTGTGTGACTGCTGGCACTCCTTAGGGTCCGGGCTGCAATGTTGGTTGTTGTCTATGTGTGTTCTTTGTGGGTGACCTTGGCTTCTTCATTGGTGTGTGACTGTGGCTGGGATCCCATTGGTCGGTGTGGTATTGCCGTCATGTCCATGTACAGCGTAGTGTGCAGTGTGTCAGACATTCAGGAGTCTTGTTGAGTGTCCATGTGTGATGTGTTTCTACACCTTGGTTCCCACCCACCACCCTGGAATAGTAATGGGTGCATGTGCAATGTCACCAGTGCATGTGTACTTCACTGCTGCACATTGTTGGAGGTCGAGGGGTGTGGTGTTGAGTGTGTGCAGATGAGAGTTGTTGCCCGGCTAGTCCCCTGCCTCCATGTTGGCCTTGGCTTACTGGCCATGCTGATTGATTTGTGCTTGTGTAGGTGTGATGGTAGTTAGTTGCTCAGGACACCTGACTGTGGTTCACAGTGTGAACGACATTTAGCTTTGTCATCACAGTGGTATTTTTCTTCAGCCCAGGGTCACCACATTGTGGGGGCCCTGGGGGTGGTGCTGTGGTGTGTCTGTGACTTGCTGTGTCAGTTGTTGTTCCTACGTGCCTGTGTGACATGTGTGTTTTGTGCTCCCTCTCACCTGTCAATGCCTGCTTGCCCACATAGGGGATTTGGATCCATGAGTTACCTTAGTGTGGCAGTGTATGCACATCTGTATGATTGGTATTCAGCTCTCCTCATGTGTTGTGTTGTTGCCTGGGGACACTGGCACCCCCACCCCTCACCTGCTGTGTATGATGACAGTGTTGGTCTGCCTGTTTGTGTTTGTGCATCTGCACCACTGCATTGGCATATCTTGGGTGTGCCATTGGCTGTATGTTGTTTGGTGTGTTTCCCCTGCTGTCCCTGGGACTCCTAGGTCATCGGTCAGCACAGTGATCATGGTTTGTGTGTCCCATTGCTGCCATGGTATGGTATCTGTTCACCTCACATCTGCTGTCTCCACAGGGTATCTGCATTTGTGTGCCCATTGGTGCAAATATGTGGGTCTGCATTCTGATGGTCACTTCTGTCATTGTGTTATTGATGACTGTTGACGGTCTCAGCCCCCATGGGTGTTGTTTGTCTGCACATGGCCAAGGGAATGTTTCATTTGCACTGCAGTATTTGGCTCCCCCAATTTATGTTGCAATGGGACACATACACTACTTTGCCACAGATGAGTTTTTGGTTCTGTGACCAGGAATGATCCATGCAGTTTGGCAGTTGCAGCTCTTTCTTTGTCAACAATTACCTTTTGGTCACTGTGATGATGAGGGTGTAGACCCCATTGCCACAATGGTCAAAATGTGCTTCAGCTATGGACCCCACACTTGCCTTTTGGTCACTGTGATGATGGGGGTTTAGGCCCCATTGCCACAATGGTCATGGGCTGCTTGCATTGTGGGTGCCACACACATATGTGTGGCACATGTGCTAGGGGGTCACATTGTATGTTCAATGTCATGTTCGGTGTTGTAGGCATTTGACACAGCCTGCTCACACGCTTGTCATGGTGGTGGGGGGATGTCTTAATCTTGCATTCCCTAGGTTGTGGTGTGCTTGTTGTGTCATGCATTGTCCATCCTATGAGTGGGGGTGGTAGTAGTGGTAGGCATCCAGCCCCCTGGCTAAGGGTGGTAGTAGTGGTAGGCTTCCTGCCCCCTGGCTAAGGGTGGTAGTAGTGGTGGGCATCCTGCCCCCCTGGGTGAGGGTGGTAGTAGTGGTGGGCATCCTGCCCCCCTGGGTGAGGGTGGTAGTAGTGGTAGGCATCCTGCCCCCTGGCTAAGGGTGGTAGTAGTGGTGGGCATCCTGCCCCCCTGGGTGAGGGTGGTAGTAGTGGTGGGCATCCTGCCCCCCTGGGTGAGGGTGGTAGTAGTGGTGGGCATCCTGCCCCCTGGCTAAGGGTGGTAGTAGTGGTAGGCATCCAGCCCCCCTGGGTGAGGGTGGTAGTAGTGGTAGGCATCCAGCCCCCCTGGGTGAGGGTGGTAGTAGTGGTAGGCATCCTGCCCCCCTGGCTAAGGGTGGTAGTAGTGGTGGGCATCCTGCCCCCCTGGGTGAGGGTGGTAGTAGTGGTGGGCATCCTGCCCCCCGTGGGTGAGGGTGGTAGTAGTGGTGGGCATCCTGCCCCCTGGCTAAGGGTGGTAGTAGTGGTAGGCATCCTGCCCCCCTGGGTGAGGGTGGTAGTAGTGGTAGGCATCCTGCCCCCCTGGGTGAGGGTGGTAGTGGTGGTAGGCATCCTGCCCCCCTGGCTAAGGGTGGTAGTAGTGGTAGGCTTCCTGCCCCCCTGGGTGAGGGTGGTAGTAGTGGTGGGCATCCTGCCCCCCTGGCTAAGGGTGGTAGTAGTGGTAGGCTTCCTGCCCCCCTGGGTGAGGGTGGTAGTAGTGGTAGGCATCCTGCCCCCCTGGGTGAGGGTGGTAGTAGTGGTAGGCATCCTGCCCCCCTGGGTGAGGGTGGTAGTAGTGGTAGGCATCCAGCCCCCCTGGCTAAGGGTGGTGGTAGGCATCCAGCCCGCCCTGGGTGAGGGTGGTAGTAGTGGTAGGCATCCAGCCCCCTGGCTAAGGGTGGTAGGAGTGGTGGGCATCCTGCCCCCCTGGGTGAGGGTGGTAGTAGTGGTGGGCATCCTGCCCCCCGTGGGTGAGGGTGGTAGTAGTGGTAGGCATCCTGCCCCCTGGCTAAGGGTGGTAGTAGTGGTGGGCATCCTGCCCCCTCTGGGTGAGGGTGGTAGTAGTGGTAGGCATCCTGCCCCCCGTGGGTGAGGGTGGTAGTAGTGGTAGGCATCCTGCCCCCCTGGCTAAGGGTGGTAGTAGTGGTGGGCATCCTGCCCCCCCTGGGTGAGGGTGGTAGTGGTGGTGGGCATCCAGCCCCCCTGGGTTGGGGTGGTGGCGCGCATTCAGGCCCCTGTGTGCATATGTGGCATTGGTGATGGGCATCCCGCCCCTATGGTGCTGCTGTTGCAAGTATATTCAGATTCCCAGTGTATGTGTGTGATGTGTCGTGTACGTGTTGTATGTGTTTTGTGGTTGGTGTCTGACTTACCTTCTGCGCCGTACGCGTCCGTGCCTGTTCCGGTAGTAGATGTAGAATATTGGTATGATCGGGACGAAGGGATTCATGGTTGGTTCGTGTCGTTCGTCCTTCTCGTTGCTTCGCGTCGTCCTCGTCGCTTGGCTTCGTCCTCGTCGCTTCGCTTCGTCCTCGTCGCTTCGCGTCGTCCTCGTCTGTGCTGTGTTCGTCTCGTAGCCGTGGATCGTGTTGTGGCGCGATTCGGAGCTTATGTGCGCCTCTCCCGGATGCTTTGACGTGCCGTGCGTAGCGACGGGTTCGGCGCGTACGGAAAGCGCATCGTACTTGTCCGGCCGGACGGGGCTGCATTTTCCCTTCCGTGCGACTCGATTCGGCGTTTCCGGATTCGCCTCGGTCGGAGAACAGGACCTGGTTTGGGTGAGTACGGCTCGGCCGGAATTTTTGCTGTTGTGCGCATCGTACTTGCTCGTTCGGTGTGCTGTACGGATCGGTCGGGAAACTGGCTTTCGCATGGCTTTTTTCCCGACCGAATGGTATTGGGTGCGCCTCCGACCGAGATCGGAATCGACCCCTGTATCTTCTTCTACATTACATCAGAAAGTTGAATCTGATTTATACTGGTTACCTTTCAGTACTTTTCTCTCTTTGCACTCCTCACTCTTTTAATCATATTTTCCTACCACTTTACCTATCTCCTTTCTCTTCTCTACCTTTCTTTCTATTTTCTCTTTTGATCTTTTTTTCTGTTTCTCCTTTTATAGAAAAAAAATCCTTCTCCTAATTATATACATTTTCCATGATTGCAATCCTTTTACTATGTATATCACTCTATGATTGTCATTTTGTAGTAGGATTGCCTTATGAGCTTGCATTAACAATTATTTAACAATTACCAAGTAAGAACACCATGTGAAGCAGTGTAAGCTGATTGTGTACATGTGTGTGTGTGATGGGGTTTTTGTGCTGGGGCATGGGTTTGTGTGTTAGAGTATAATGTGAGCAACTGGTGATGTGTGTGATCATGCATTGGGGTGAAAGGTGTATGCTTGTGATGGTGAATATCTGATACAGCAAAGATGTGTGTTTGTGATGTGTGTGAGAGATGGAGTAATTTCTGTAATGGTAAGTGTGTGTGTGGATGTGTAAGTGTATGTATCAATCAAGCAATAAAGCAGTGGCTAATCACCTGTGAGGGTATCCAGGTGTTGAGAACCCTGCTGCAAGGGAGTATTCAGTTGAACAGCCAGGTTTCGAGTCCTTTCCTGCATTCCAGCAGGGAGGATGAGGTTCAGAGGTGAAGGGCGAGGTCGTTCCAGGACTTCATGGAGAGGTAGGAGGAGTGTCCTCCACTGTTGCTTAGGCAGATGAGGGGTGTGTAGGCGAGGGAGAAGGAGGCAGAGTGCAGGTGTCTTGTGGGTTGGTGGAAGTTCAGGCGGTGGTTGATGTATGCTGGTCCTCGGTTGTACAGAGCTTTGTAGGTATGGATCAGCATCTTGAATTGACATCTCTTCTGAATAAGGGGCCAGTGGAGCTTCTTGAGGTGGCGGGTGATGGGAGTCCGCTTCGGGAGGTCAAGTATAAGTCTGGTCACTGAATTCTGTATGGTCTACAGTCTTTTCTGGAGGTGCAAGGTGATTCCTATGTAAAGTGCATTGCCGCAATTCAGCCGGTTGGTGACTAGGGCTTGAGTGATGATTCTTCTGGAGTGGACAGGGAGCCATTTGAAGGTCTTGTGGAGCTTGCAAACAGTGAGGAAACAGGCAGAGGAGACTGCATTGATGTGGCTTCTCATGGATAGCTTGCTGTCCAGGATGATGCCAAGGTTCCAGGCCTGGTCAGTTGGAGTGGGTGAGGGTCCTAGTTCGGAGGGCCACCAGGCGTCGCTCCATGGGGAGATGTTGTCCCCAAAGGTCAGCACTTCAGTTTTGTCCTTGTTGAGTTTCAGGCAGTTATCTTTCATCCAGTCGGAGACACTCCTCATGCACCTGTGGAAGCTATCCAACATGGTGGAGGGGTCTTCTTATAATGAGAGGATGAGCTGGGTGTCATCAGTGTAGGATATGATGTATAGTCCGTGTGTTCTGAAGATGTTGGCCTGGGGAGTCATGTAGGTGTTGAACAGAGTAGGGCTGAGGGACGAACCTTTAGGGACGCCACAGATGATGTTCCTAGGTTCCAAAATGCAGGGATTCTCTGGGTTCTACTGGTGACGAAAGAGGTGATCCATCTGAGGGCACTTCCTTGGATTCCAATGTGGTGAGGCCTTCTGATGTGGGTCAAGGAGGGTTCTGATGTCATCGGTGGCAGGGAGGTTTCGGAGCTGTGGTTGGTGCGGAATCCAGATTGGGAGGCATCCAGAAGGTTGAGGCTCTTCAGGTGTTCCGGTAGTTGGCAGTTGATGGATTTTTCTAGGACTTTGGCGGAAAAGGGGAGCAGAGAGATGGGACGATAGTTCTTGAGTTTGCTGGGGTTGGCGGAAGGTTTCTTGATAAGGGGTTTGACTTCTGTGTGTTTCCATTCATCGGGGAAGGTGGCTGAGGTGATGGATGTGTTGAAGATGGCCATGAGCTTGTTACTGATCATCTTGCTCCAGAGGTTGAAAGAGTGGGGGGGACAGGGGTCCATGGGTGCTCCAGAATGGACAGAGTTCATGATGGATGTGATGTCATGCAGGGCAAGCTGGTCCCAGTTGGTGAGCAGGTGGTCGGGTTAGCATCTGTGGAAGGAAGACAACTGAGGAAGTCGGCGGTGGTGGGGTAGGGTTTGAAGCTCTTGTAGGTGGTGGAGATCTTGTCGTGGAAGAAATCCACCAGAGTGTTGCAGAGTTACTGGGAGGGAGTGATGGTGTTTTTGGTGGCTGAGTGGTTGAAGAACTTCCTTACGATGTTGAAGAGTTCTTAGCTGTGGTTAGAACAGGCTTCGATACAGTTGATAAGGGCAATCCTTTTTGTCTCTTTCAGGAGTAGGTGGTATTTGTTGAGGGATGTTTTGAATGTTGCCCTGTCTGTGGGCTCCTTGCTGGTGCACCATTTCCTTTCCAGTCGTTTGCAGTTGCGTTTGGTAGTTCTGAGTTCTGTAGTGTAACAACTGGCCTGTTTGGAGGATCTGTTGGGTTTGGTGAGCTTGACTGGGGTGACTCTGTCCGCGCACTCGGTGATCCAGGCAGGGAAGTTCTTGACAGTTGGTAGCGGCATCAAGGTAGGAGGTACTGAGGGTGTCGGTTCACTGGCTCGCAGACATTTTGCTCTAGTTGTGAGGTGAGGTGAGGTGAGGTGCTGGGCAGCTTGGTGCCGGGGGATCTTGTGTTGGTGAAGTGAACAATGGCTTGGTCTGTTCAGGTGAGCTCGGCGACATGGCTGTCCTTGACTCTGTAGCTGGCCATGAATATGGTGTTGAGTGTGTGGCCTGTGATGTATGTGAGGTTGGTGACTAGTTGGGTGAGCCCGATGTTGTTCATGCTTTCGAAGAGGTTGGCAGCGTTAGTGTTCTCTGAGGAAGATGTAGTGTTTGGAGTCAATGGTGAGCAGGGCAATTAATTCAGGGATGGCATCACTGAAGATGGGGTGAACTCCAGGAGGTCTGTAGGCGAGGGTGCCTCCGATGGTGGTTTTGCCATTGATTTGGAGTTAAAAGTTGAGGTGTTCCATGATGGGGGTGGTGTCATCTGAGGTGGTGGTGCAGTGGATGATGGCAATTCCCCCTCCATGTTTGTTGATTCAGTCTTGGTGGGTTAAGTTGTAGCCAATGGGTATTGCGGAGGTGATGCCAGGTGCGGAAGCGGGGTTGAGCCAAGTCTCGGTGAGGAAGATGGCATCGTGGGTGAGGGAAGAGATGGTGTCCCAGATCTCAGTGGAGTATTTGCAGAGTGATTGTGCGTTGAGCAGGAGACAGTGGAGTTGTTCTGGAGCAGTCAGGTTAGCATGGTGTTGGTCGTCATGCATGCGGATGCTCCGCTGTTGCAGGAGAAGAGACAGTGCTGGCAGGAAAAAGGTCCAACCATGGAACAAGGAGAGGTGCAGCAGCAGTTTTTGTTGTGGAGTTTGGGATACAGGGCCCAGAGCTCGGCAGCAGTGTATCTGCAGGTAGCAGGACAGCCAGGGTTCCTAGCGCTTCGCGCAGTCCAGGCACAGACGGGCGCAGACGTGCGGTACACATCCACTGTGCTGCAGTGCTGCGGCTTCCATTAAGTAGGGAGAGGCGCTGGGTGGGGCTGGAGGGAAGTGGGAGGGAGATGCAGTGAAAAATGTCGGGAAAGCGGCAAGTACAACAGCAGCAAAACATAGGTAAAAATTAACTAAAAACTACATTAAAAGTCTAATGTTAACCCAAATGGACAGTGCAATACAGGAAAATACAGTAAAGCAGCAAAACAGAATGAACAGCAGGTGGCGACGAGTGGAGCGCCTGGTACGAGGGGAGCAATACAGGGGAGCAATTGAATACAATAAAGCAATACAGTACAAATACAGAGAGAGTTAACTTCGCAGAGTACTATGTTCTTGGGCCTTCAGCAACACAAGAATCTTCAACCTGGCTTTTTTCTCTGCTGCTTTGGGGGCTCCTCTACATTGATCATGATGTGGTTGTTGTCGGGGGGGCTGTTTTCATGTAAGCGGTATCGCTGCCTCCTCAAAATAGCAGCACCATGGCTTGTTCCATGTGTTGCCTATGGGCCAATGAAAAGGGACTGACTGACTGACAGTTGAGCCGGTGAAGCCAGTTAACCAACGTGTCAGCGCCACATCGAACCAGCATGGTTGATTTCTGAGCACAGCCCCCCCAAAACAAGCAAAGCCCCCACTAAGCTTATATCATGACTGCCAAAAAAGACTAGGTCCAGCCACTATTCCATACTCAAAAGGATGGTTGTGATAAAACAGAGTGGAATAGTGAAGTGGGGACATCATTAAGGCAGAGTAGCTACTGAAGAACGAGGGAGAAGGGACCATCAGGGTGGGGGGAAGTAGTAAGGAGCAGCCATTATCAAAGGGAACTCAGGTCTGGGAACTGACTCACTTGCTAAAGGGTTCAGTGTCTTTACCATTATAGCAGTTATGTCACTTCCAGTGAAGGATACATTTCTGTATATAGCAGGATGGATTTTAATCATATACCGAAATGGGCATCATGGCAAACTCTTTCAGCCAAATAAGGAAATGGAATGCATCTAATTGCATGTTGCAGAGTAGTCTTTTACAAAAATATTTCAATAATTTTCTAAAGTATCACTAGGCTGAAACATAATGACCGGTATGTCCAGCAATAATTCGTGTTATTGCAAGTTAAACATCTCGAAATGGGGAACAACTGTGCAGACCCGGAATTACCAGGCATAATTCTGTATGGTATTCCTTATTTTGGGGAGGTTAACGCAGACATTTACAATCTGCTCTGAGATGGCGGGAAATATCCCCTTTGGGGTCAAATGAAAACTAATCTGCAAGAGTGTGGTACACAGACAGAAAGTGTAGGGTGGTAGAAGAAAGATACATAGGGTGGAATCAAGACGAGGCAACGTAGGGATTCAGCAACCCCAGCATCGTTCTACAGTACCAGCAGCGGGCTGCTAGGAAAAACCTTGAGTTTCTTCACTTCCTCTGGACTTCAGATTATTTATTTACATATTAAGCACCGGATTATGTAGTTACGACTGTCTGATAGAGAGGATAAGGCTTGGGTAGACAACTTTCTTTCTGCTGTGCAAATTATCCAGGGGAATTTTTCTTTTCTACTGCACATTTGCTTATCGCTGTGTATTTTTCTGCATTTTTGTAATCACCATAACTTTCTGTTTTTAATTACAAAAGTCACCACACATGTGCCTGCCTTCATACATTGTTAAAATATGCTAATATGTTATTAAGTTCTAGTCACCACCAATGAATCCTGCTTTATCTAATGACCCCTCCTGCCTGCGCTCGATCTTTCATTAAAAATGTAGGAACATTTAATTAACTGTACTTAACGATGTAAGCTTTCAGTGGCCTGGATCAGCATAAGTGATTTTTTAAAGGCTGCTCCCCAGCAATGTACCTGCCATACATCCCAAAACAAGTAGCATTTATTTACTTGGATCGTACTTAGTAAATAGTATCGTAGTTAGTAAATACATCTAAGAGTATAGATAACATCTACATGATGCATTCCTAAATAATATTATGTTAATTTGGCATACCATTGCACCCATCAATTATTATTTCAGGCTACATCCTGCTAAAAATATTTGGTTGGAGGCTGTTAGTGGTTTCACCATTTCTATGACTGTTTAAAAGTAGACCTCATTCGAATCCATTTTCAATAACATGGGATTCTAATTTTACCCATAGTTCATGGGTGCACAGTTATTATCCAACAGCAATTCTATTTTTCTAAGACAAAATATAATTCACACACACTATACAGTGGTTGGACAGTGTGCCCAAAACAGTTGTGCATGGGTGTGAAAGTTAACCCGGGAATGTAAATTATAACATTTTTCGAGAAAATGTTTTGACTTACCAGCAAAAGTTCACAAAATTAAACTTTCATTACGAAATGTACATAGGCAGTATCTTTCATTGCTTTTTTTTTACCCAAGCTTGGACCTCACGTAAAAAAAGGTTTGCAAGATACAAGCAGGAGGCCGGTTCAAGCAGAAAATGAATCTCAGTAAGACATTTTCTGTGTGAACTAGTCTACCACTGGTATTTTGCAAGATTTTTGTTTTAACCAGGGACGTGCTCTCAGGTCAAAAAAAGTTACAAAAACTTGAAACATTTTTAAAAAATTGATGAATTTTGCATAATGTAAAATTTTGGAATTGAACTAATTTAGACAGAAACATTTACTTCTTGGGCAGACCTAATATTTGACTGAAAAGAATGCTGCTTTAACATTGCAACTATATATAACTTTTGTCAAGTGTGTAATATACATTTATGGACAGTACCTCATGTGTCTTGAACACACCAAGGGCCTGATTCACAAAGGCAAACTTACACTTTTGTGTAAGTTTACATTTGTTTTGCAATTAACAGATACCGATTTGATAGTAAGTTTACAACTGATTAGGCTCCACAGTCGGGCGGAGACCTCCAAATACAAAAAGATACAACATGCCTATCTTTTTATGAGCAGAGTCTCTGCAGTCATAAACTACCTATTAAAAAGGTGTTTGTGAATTTCAAAAGAAACGTAAATTTACACAAAAGTCTATGTTTACGCTTGTGAATTAGGACCTAAGTATCCTCACTGATGAGTAATGGTAGACAAATTTTTATTTTCACAGGCCCTTTATTTCCGCCCTACAAGATAATTCCCAGAACATTGTGGGCCTGATTCACAGAACTAACTTACGTCAAAAACGTAAACGTAAACGTAAAGTTAGTACTTTTTAGGTATTCACAGAATACACTTACTCATTTTGGTATTCACAGAATGAACTTACTCATTTTGGTATTCACAGAATAGTACTAACTTTACGTTTACGTTTACGTTTACGTTTTTGACGTAAATTAGTTCTGTGAATCAGGCCCAGTGAGATTATTTTCATGATACTTGCTGTAATATTCTGCCTGGTATAATGCATTCCCCCCATTGATGTTCTCTGCCGTGCTGCTGAGCTGCTCAGTCAGCCTGCAAGGTCATTAGAATGCTGACAGTGTTTGTGCTTGGATACGAGTCAGTTGGAGTGTATGGGCTGAGCAGCAAGAAGGCTGCTCCTGGTGGGACATTACATTGAAACCTACCATCTTCTTGTGACCTGTAACTGAAGATATAATAGGAAGAATAAACTTAAATCCTTTTCCTACATGACCTGACTGCATGGCATAGAGTTTTTCTTTGCATAATGGCACTGCACAAGGACAGAACAACATTTTCTGCAAAGTATACATAATGCCAAGCCGTTTTGTTGGTGAGAAGCAAGGATGATTTAGACCTACTTTTTCACAAGTCGCAAAGTTCATGGATAAATGAAAAAACAAAAAGCTCTGCGACCGTTACCGAACTTTCCACAGAACTTTGCAACAGTTGCAAAAAGATGGGGCAAGTTAAAAAAAAAAAAAATAATAATAATAATTCCTACTGAAAAAATCGAGTTTTATGGTGTGACAGAAAAAAAATCACAGAATGGATTGATCCTTCTAGGCCCATTTTTCGTTCTTGTCACATAAAACCACTTTTGGTCACATAGACAGCCTTCAGCATATGCCTATCTGAGTTTTAAAACAAGGCGACTCTTTTGTATATTTTATTGTTAACTCCTGTTACATATTCCCTTTCACAATTTTTTTTCTTTTTCATTAAGAAATGCCTCTAGCGTGGAAATTAGGTGATTTGCAATGAGGTAGAAAAACATATAATTCAAGTTACTTTAATCAGAGACTTCCTCTCAGATAACAGTAAGCGGACTGAATAATTGAAAAGGCTGAAGCAGTAATTGAAAGTAAGTCTCGGAATCGCTTTAAACTGATGATGAGCGTCATTATGTTGAGTGAGTTACGACTTGAATTAGAATAGTGCCAGCCTTAGCAAGAGTGATTTGTTAGAATTAATGACTTTTTAACTAGGTTATTACTAAAGATTCTCAGCACCACCGACCACAGCGAAGGAAGGTTTGTTGTAGTGAAGAATTGATGGTAGGCAGGCTGTGATGTGTCTCTTCAAGGGCTGCTTGAGCTGGTTGAACATGATCTAACACACTAGGTTGGCCACTGCAGGTGGAGCTTCAGGATCAGTAGCTCTGACTTGCAGGAAGTATGTCACTCTGTGGCACTATCCTCAGTGTTGTTGTAACTAAGGACAGTCAAACCAGCCACACCTGCTGCCACAGTATTGGCCATCCTCACCCCTTGCACTTCTGCTATGTTACAGAAGCACAGATGCAGTGCAGCTATGCCACAATTACAGACATCGGTGTGATGTCCTGGCGATGGCCGTAACTGGGGTGGCGGGGATGCTGTGCACCTATGAAACTCACACACTGGCAATCAGCTGTGAGAGTACCTCTAAAACCTGTGTGTCTCTCCTTGTGGGTGGCTGCCCCACGTTTGCTGCTTTTCTATTGGTCTTACATTTACTGCTTCTGGTATTTGCCTAGAATGCAATAGGCTAGATAGAATTGGCTCATTTTACCAGTTCCACAGAAGAGTAATTACATTTGGAAAACTTTACTTAATGTCTTCTACCCCCAGTGCGGTAGAACAAGTCAATGGACTACACTGGTGCACTATATGCCATCAAAGGAGAGGGGTCAAAGAACACGAAGACTTAAGCCCTCGGTAGAAGGAGAGTGTTAGAAATAGGGTTTCTGGTTGGCAGATGTATGCACCCTGTCCAAGCAGGAACCACAATCCTAGTCAGGGTAAGTCACAAACACACCCTAAAGTAACCTGTGCTTACCCTCTGTTAGCTTGGCACAGAGCAGTCAGGCTTAATTTAGGAGGCAATGTGTAAAATATTTGTGCAAATCTTAAACCAGTAAAACAGTGAACACACCGCACAAAAAGATACCACAGTTGGTTAGAATAATAGAGCTTAATTTAATGAACAGAACAAGACCACCACAACAAAAATACAATAAGTAGAACCGGAGTTATGAAATTTTAAAGATTATCCTGAAATATAGTGCTCAAAAGCATAAAGCGCCAACTGGGGCTATCTAGTCGCGCTTGACCGGGACAAATCAAAGAGTTCAGGCTGACTGCGAGGGAGCGCAGGTCGGATACAGGGACTAACCTTGTGCCCCCACAAAGTAGCAAATCAGGGTTGCTTAGTCATAGAACCCTTCTGTTGCATGCAAGGCCTCCTCATCGAGCTGTGCAGCTGGCGATGCCCTGTCTCCGTAGCGGCGACACATCGGCGTCGAGGGAGATGCATTGGTTCCGACTGGCTCAACGACGGCGATGCTTGGGATTTTGCAGTTGCAGCACTTTTTACCCACTTCCAAGGGCCCAGGACTAGACTGGCACCACTTGGCGGGGCAAGACTCTCAGATGACAGAGTCCAGGTGCAGTTGCTGAGTGGATTGAAGATTTTGATGTCCTTGAGACATCTAACAGGAGGCAAGCCAGCAAGCCCTTAGAGTCTCTTTGGTTCTGGGTTGTAGATATGCATGTCCAGTCCTTCTCACTCCCAGGCAAGGGGGGCCGCAGGCAGCAGGTCAGGCATAGCAGAACAGGAGTCCAGCAGAGTCCAGCAGAGTGACAGTCCTTTAATCAGCACAGCAGTCCTTCATCCAGGCAGAATATCATCTGGTCCAGAAGTGCACTGAGCTGGTGGTGTCAAAGGTCCAGTACTTATACCCAGTTGGGCCTTTGAAGTGGGGGGAGTCTTCAAAGAGAGGCCTTTAAAGTGCACAGAGTCCTTGCCCTTGCTCCAGGCTCACTACAGCAGGGTATGCAGCCCTTTGTGTGGGGACAGGCACAGTCTATTTAGGTGTAAGTATCAGCTCCTCCCTCCCATCCTGCCCAGGATGGACCATCAGGAAGTGGATGGCCCATCAGTCACACCTAAGCTCCCTTTGTGTGTGATTGTCTGGAGGGAATGCACAAAGTCCAGCTGTTACCCACCTCTGACGTGTATTCAGAGACACGCAGTAGTCACCAAATGGCTAAAGTAGGAAAATGCAAACTTTATAAAAGTGACATTTTCAGAATTGCAATATAAAATCGAACTTCACCATAGGTTAGGATTATAAATTGTGATTTCAGAGACACAAACCTTGGGGGTCCCATCTCTTCCCAATTAGAAATTACACTTATAAGATGCAATAAGGCAATCCCAATGTTAACCTATGGAAGAGATAGGCCATGTAGTTGTGAAAAATGAATTTAAGAGTTTTTTTACTACCTGGCCATGTAAAACTTAAAAGTACATGTCCAATTTTTTAAATACACTGTACCCTGCTCTTAGGGCTACCCAGGGTCTACCTTAGGGGTGACTTGTATGTATTAAAAAGCAGTGGTAAAGCCAATAGGTGTCACCTATGCGAGATTTATTGGCTTTTTCAATGCTTTTTAGATATGTTGCGCAGCAGCCCTGTGCAGGCGAAACCTAAACAGAGCAATGGACAATTTGGGAAGGTGAGAGGTGAGGGTTGACATACACAATATGGGATGAGGAGCCCGCGGGTTTGGTAGACACACTCTGATTACAGACACAGTGGATTTAAGAGAAAGTGTGGATGAAACACTGTGGCTATGGCGATATCCAGTGGTGGGCATGTAATGTAGAAGTGACAGAGGAGTAAATTATAGATAGATGCACCTGGGCTTGACAGACATAGTAAATTACTGACAGAGTGGCGGTAGCAGGTATGGTGGAGGTGGCAAAGTGCATCGGAGTAGCATATATAAAGGGGTGACAGATGCAGTGAGAGTGTGGCAGACTGGTTGGTTACAGATATAGTGGTGTTGAATGACACAATGGGGAAAACAAATTGTGTGACAGCCGATGAATACTGTTGCTGTAATGTGGAAGACGTTAAAATAAATGTGAAAACTATGGTGGATGAAATATACAATGGAGGTGCTGACAGGTATGATTGCAGTGAGAGATAAAAAGAAAGTGAAAGATTAAAGGGCTTCCAGATACAGGGGTATGGTATGAAAAAGTGTCGTTTGGCAGTAGATAAAGTGGAGACAAAGAATGTAGGAGTGGCTGATGCTGTGGGGGAGGTATATGCAGGGATGACATCTATAGAGAGGTTGTGTAGACAGCCAGATTACAGATACAGTGAGGGTTGCTGACTCAGCAGATTTTGGTGATTTTCACTGGTGAGACAACAAAGTGAGATTAGAGTTTCAGTGGATGTGGGCAGAGAAAAAAGCTGAAATAAGTACAATGAGGTGACAGCAAGGTTACAGAATCAAGGGGGGGTTTACTGTACTAGGCAAATATGGTGGATATTAAGCAAGGGGTGAAAAGATACGGCAGGCATAGAAGGGGGTTAAGGTGACATAGATGTGCTGAGAAAGCAAAAGGGTAAACATAGGTGGCAATACAGACAGTGCATTATGCGGATGGGTGGTTTTCGGGCTGCTGACATAGTATGGAAGACTGGGACCTCTTACCAAAGGTGTGCATATGTTGGAAGGGCCAATCAGATGGCGTGGCTGAGGTTCTGGGCTCTCAGGCTAGGCTTGATGCTCTCGTCGTTCTAAAACGTTTGTGGAGCACTGATCTAAGGTAATTCACACAACATGGAAAGAACCTGGGGTGAAGTGTGTTTGCCGAACAAAATACAATTGTGGCCCGAGACCAACAAAATGTAATTCCAGCTAGGGCAGTGAAAATCCTTGAGCCGGCCCAAATTGAGAAAAGGCCCCATCGTGGACCTGTAATTTCTGTTACAAGCAGCCCTATGTTGGCATCTGGATCATCTGCACGGCTACTTGAACAATAATGATATTGATTTTCTTTGTGAAGTTTAAACTTGGCCCTAAGGCATTAGAGCACTTTACATGACCACCAAATTACATTACACATGGGCAGACTTTTATACTTAAACACGGGAAGATTACGTGATTTGCCCAGAATCACAGGATGTCGAACCTTGTATCACTCAGATAACAGCAGCAAGCATTTAACTCGATACTCAATAAGTGTTCTTGTCAGCTCACTAAAAGTGAAGCCCCCCTTCAAAATAACTGCAAAGTGAAGTTTCCTTAAGATGGAAGTGACTTGTCGAAACCTACGTGTGGGCATACCTTGCACAGAAAGGGCTGCACAATCTATTCATGTTGTTTTTATAAACAATACAATACTTCTAGTCAGTCTCAGTTGGCATAAGAATACATTTTCTTTATTTCCGAACTGAACCAAATCCACAAGAGAACAGCCATGTGAAACCATGGACTTGTCACATCTGTGATTTCTCTACACCAGCTCCTCCCCGCCGCTTCTTTCTTCATCTTGGAGCTTTCACTGTATTTTTTGTACAACACCAGACAAATTAATGTTTTATTGTCTCCCAAGCTACTGCAAGGAAAAGAGGACAATGTGGCGTCGGTCTGAGTGCCGATAGAGCTCCTTAGTTCCCCATGGAGCATGGATTCTGCAGTCTCGGGAGTCTGAGTATTTGAAGGTGTCTGTAGCCATGAGCTCATAACAGTACGAGAAGAGCTAATACGAGGCGGTTGTTTTCTCTTTGTGGGGATGGACTTAATTGTTTTCCTTTTGCGTTTAGCCCCTACAGTCGCAGTGGTTATGGAACAATCCTGGTTTGTTGCGGATGGGGCAGTAATGTCAACCTTAGAGGTCTGAACAGAGAGACATTCATTACCAAGATTAAAACCTGGGCAGGGAATCAGTGTGTTATTCAAAACGATAGGCTGAACATTGCAGAGCGGGAGAGGGACATCTATGTCAACTAGGGCGGTCCCTGGGATAAGGCCATCATGTGATACTTCAATTCCGAGGGACAATCTCCTCTCTGTTAGTTCAATTTCGTTAGCAACTATATTCACTGCCCATTCCAGCATACTATCTATACTTGTAATGACTGGGCGAGGGGGTATTGTCCCTATTCTTTTCCCCATATTGGATACTTGTTGCACTACAAACTTTTCGACTGGTAGCACTCATCTTGGTGAACGTCCCAGTTAGCAAACAAAGGGAGGTGGCCCAGCCCGGCCTCTATCGGTCACTGACGGGCACGGACGGGCCCGCCCTTGGCCCGTGCACGCCCGCTCGCGTCCCGTGCTGCGGGGGTCCCAGAGTCCCTTTAAGCGCCTCCTGGCGCTTCCTCGCGTGTTTGGCGGCGTGCGCGCCGCAGGGGCTGCTGGGGGTGGTAGTTCCTGGTCTCCTCTCACTAGACCAGGGAGACCAGCAGAGCACCCCAGATTACTCCAATGGCAGTGGTAGCGGTGGCGGCAAAACAGCAAGTGCAGGCAAGGTAACTCGGATTTAAGCTTTTATGTTCATGGAGGCCCTGGATGCTCTCCTAATCTATCAGATAACACACTACCAATGACATCACACAAGCATCTCTTAAAAGGGAGGAGAATCACAAGAGAGACACAGCGAAAGCAAACTGCAAAACAGAGGGAAAGGGGGATGAGGGAATGCCTTAACATCCCTTAAAGGGGAGACATAAATACCACCCCCCTAAAATAGGAGGAGCACCAGCGCTCTTCAAAAGGAAAGAGAGCTACAATACGAGACAAATTAATGTTTTATTGTTTTAATTTATCCATTTGATGTGATCCAAAGCCCCTTAAATGAAAGGGGAGGGGATGTTGAGTTACAGACAGAGCTGCCAACGTTTGATCTGGGTAACCAGGTGTGAGTCTCCGCTTCGGCTCACCATGCTGTGATTCTGGGCGATTCACTCAATCTTCCCATGCTGAAAAAAAACAAATGCAACTGGTGCTCATGTGGGCACTCCAATACCTTTGAGCCGGGTAGAATGGGAGAGGAGGTTTTGGTAAAAGCATGGGAGTGAGAGGAGGGCGGGGTTTAAGGAGAGGGACTGCAGACACAAAATTGAGACAAGAGATTTGTAATTATAAGTAAGGCAAGTCAAAATTTGAAAATTTCAGCACTGGGCTCCTTATAGAGCCCATACAGTAATTCTAGTTCAGCATTGAAGGATTTAGAATCTTGCATGTAGTCCACTGATGTGAGAGCGCGGGTACACTTCTATCCCAATGTTGGTGGTGAGTTCTATGAAGAATGAAGAATATAACCCCGAGTCCTAAAGCCAACAAAAATTAAGTTGGCAAACCAGGAGGTCAGAAGGCAAAATGTCAGAGGAAACCATGCCAAGGATGCCAGCTCTAACAGAGAGAGAGCACAGAACAGCTATGCTAACTTTGAAGGCAGAGGGGGTGAGATATGCCCTTTCCCCCTAGTTACACCACTTTCTGTTGGAATAAGAAAGTTAGTGTGACATGCTACACTCATGTAGAGAAGGATATATTCCTTTTACGAAGAGCTTTCTAGCACTCATGCAGCTGTTCCTTATTTTGTGGAACACCTCTTAACAACTGTGGCCAATACGAACCTCAGTTTCATTGACCTCAATATCATTTTCATCACCAGACGCTGGTTTGTTATGACAATCAGGTAGCAAGATATGGCTTATGTGCCATTTTGTTGTAGTTTAAGATATTTAAATGTTGGTGGATAATAGGATAGATTAAGTGATATATTGGGGCCAGGGTCGCCCATTGTATTCAAGAAAAGATATTGGAATTCAAGGTTTAGCCTCCTGGTACCACCAAGGGCAACTAAATTGCCTTTTACTACCAGACCTTCTAAAACTCATCAGGAATTCTCTGCAAGTACAGAAGCCAAACCGTAACAAAAAGTTAATCTCCAAAAATAAACAATTAAATAAATGTGATATTTCAAGTCCCTGAGACCAGATGAATAACATTTTGAAGTTGCTTTTTTATGCCACAAAGATTAAAAAATAACTGCATGGCTTTCAGAGAGATAGAATGGGAATTAGAAACTCTTTAGCCACACCAAGGACTAAACTATTTGCCGTTAAAAGATGTACTGCTATTTCCTAAGATTCAACATGCTGACTTCCCTCTACATCTGACATCAGCATATTGAATATACTCGATACAGAATTGGAGGCTGGGCAGTGGCAGAAGAATGTAGTTGAACTCATGGATATGAGTGCTGCTCTAGGTGACGCCTTTATAGTTCAAATCAGCTTTCACCTCCTGCAATGAAATCCTCCAATTCTGGGGACCTTTTCCACTGGGAGAGTGCTTCTCCACCAAACTGACCATCCTTGAGGCAAATTTAGCCCCCTTAGTGGAGAAACCTCCGTCGTGGTGGTCGTAAATCCTGCATTTGGCAGATTTTCCTCTGCCACCTTGGTGAAGGAGGGAAGTGAGCCACAAGTAGTAGTACGCATAAGCTCTGCGGCCCAGACTATAAGGAAGACAAAAATTATGTACTTTGTATCTTACTGAATCTATTCAAAATCAACTCTGCATACCCATGCTTCTTTTATTTAGGAAGCCAGCCAATTAGGACAGAGCATCCTCGTTATATTCTCCAGCCTGAAAAACCAATACTCTTCTCTGAGAGAAAAACACTGATTTCAGGAGGCTACTCAAGATTTGACAAGGGCTACTAGATTATTCGATGCTGCTGCCATGTGTTTTTTCTTAATAATTATGTACTTGCAGATCTTGCCACATATTCCAGCACATACTATATTATGCAGGTTTTCCTAGCTAAATACCAATGTAAAGTTCTAATTTTACTAAAGATGTGGAGGTTCTTCAGAGTAGGTAGCTAGAGGTGTTTAGGTATAGGGAGGGTTAGTTGGTGATTCTGTCTGCAGATTTTTCTGGAGTTTCTTCTGTAACAATTCTAGAAAGTATGGGTTGTCTGACCCTAGAATGGGTTCCTCTGGGACAGCCTGCAGAACACCAACTTCCACAAGCTTTTCTTGTCCATCCTGGTTTCTTATGAATAGTCTAGCTACTGGGTAGATTTTTGTGTCTCCATGAATGCAGCAGATCTCTACTTGCTTGTCGGGGATGAGCTGAGAAAGAAGAACAAGGTTATCTTTGATGACAGACTGCCAGCAACCTGAGTCTAAAAGGGCCTTTACCTATCTTCCATTCACCAAGAGACTTACATAGAATATGGGTCCTGTTTCCTGGACATAGTATATAGATCAAGGGACATAACTAATATCCATGGGCTCATGTTCAGTTTTCTTGGTTTTACAGAACTTGGCTATATGTCCCCACTCTCCACACTCGCAAGACCGAGGTCCTGTATTAGGTCGGACTCAGACCGAGCCAGGTGGGCTTTAGTTGGTTCCTCAGGGACTCTCCATGGCTTTTTATAATTCATTCTGTAGTGAACTGGGTGGTTTGTCTTATTCCCCTTCACATTTTCAATGGAGGGTCCTCTCCCTTATGCTTGGTAAAAGGTTGTGGCCGTCTCGATAGCCTGTTTGAGGGTCAAACCAGCATGCTGGCTTAGCCACTTTTGAGTTGGATATGGATGAGCATCTATATACTGTTCAAGATAGATTTTTCCCATTATTTCTTCTTTGCTGGACTCCACAGGTTTGAGACATTGGTCAGCTGCGTCCTTCATTTTAAAGAACAGGGGTTTTGGTGTAGTGTCTCATCATTATCCACTAGACAATCTAGGATGGCCTTTTTCACATCTAAATAAGGGGTAGTGCTATCTGCATTAGCCACCTGGTAAGCTGCTTGGGCTTCTCCTGTTAAAAGAGGGGCAAGATAGAAGGGCCACTTCTCGGGTGGGCAGAGACTGGAGCAAGCCACTCGTTCAGAGTTTAGGAGGAAGGGCATTGGGTCCTCTCTTGTCACATATTTCTGTAAGGGAACATTAGGACCGGCAGGGGTAGGTCCTTTTCTCTGAGAGAGCCCACTTGTTAGTTGGAATTGTCCTTCTGACAGTTTGGTCAAATGTTCCCCTTGGGCCAGTAAAATCAAATAGAGCAGTCCTTATTGGTGGTTGACAAATGGCATTCAAGGGCGCACTCCAGCTTCTTCTGGCCCGCCATCAATTGTTGGATCATGGTCTCCATCTTTTGTCAGATGAGGTCTCCATCTTTTTTGAGACAGGGGAGGTTGCCCGCATTCTCTACCACTTGTCAGGTAGTGATCTTCCTTAGCGGGAAAAAGGCCATGAGACTTCAATCTGCTGTGATATTTTAGTTTATTTTTGATTATATAAACACAAGGGTATCAACGGAATTTCCCAATTTTCACCTTGATTAAGCTTTCTTTAAAGGGGTTCTCTTCTTAGGTCCAGGCCTACGTCTGCCAGATTCCCTTCAGTAAAAGAAATGGGCAAGTCAGTAAATGTGGTATTGTAATCCTTAACCACGTGGCTTGTGTGGGAAGGGATTTAGGGTCTGCGAACTCAGCCCAGGAAGGTAGTTTAGGCAATAAAGATAAGGAGAGCCAGTTTAGCCCAGCCCTGTCTATTGCACTTCCCTCCCACTTTGGTACCTTTACTCTAAGCTTTCAGAGGCTAACATACCTGCGAAAGCCATACTCCTCTTAGAGGGTGGCTGGAATGTGTGTCCAACCAGTGGTGTGAGAAGTTGGCCTGGTATATGCTGTTCACTAGTTAAAGTGGACACCTTGCACCAGTACAATTCGACTCTTATGGTAGGTAGGTTTAAGACAACTGTGAGAAGTTGGCCTGGCATATGCTGTCCACTAATTATAGTGGGCACCTTGCACCAGTCCAAACAACCCCTTATTGGAGATAGGTTACAGACAACCTTATTGAAAGCTATCCTAGTGGTAGCTATGGAGAGCAGCCTTCAGGCTAAGTCTTGAAGGAATGTAAAGCAGCTTGTTTTACCAGTCTATAATCTCTTGAGTGATCAAATGAAAGAGCACCACACCAGGTATATATTCAAAATATATGTATTTATTGCTAAACACACCCCTCTAGTCTCTTTATGAGGCTAGAGTTCGAAGTACACAAGTTATAAGTTATTTAAACACAGTAATAGCACAAATACACGTTTGGGCCCTAGGGGCGTACCAAACCATATACCAATAAAGTGGTATAAGAACCACGACTGAACTAGACACTAGGTCTAGAGCCTCTAGAAGTGCTTGGACCACAAGGAACCACCCAAGGTAGTGACACAGGGGACCCACGGGGGACGCGTGCAGTGTAAATACACAACCGCGATACGCCGTTAACTTCTATGGAGAAAGTCGCGATCAGGAAATTAAAGAAAAGGGACACTTAAAGGAGGACTTGAAGCAAACCCTTTGAGAACTAGGTCGTTCTAGAGTCTCTACCCACGGGAGCACCGGAGTACTCGTGTTACCTCACCCAGGGAAGCCGGGTGCATAGGTGCCTTTCGGGGTCGGGTTTCGTCGTCGATTTGAATGGCAATCTGCTGCAAAGTGCTGCTGGCGACCAAGTGGAAAGTGTCCGGGTGGATCCAAGAGTGGATCGGAGATCTGAAGAACCTGAAAGCAGAGGGGACAGAGTCTGGGTCACTAGCCAGTGACCAGGAAGGCGATGGACAGATGCCCACCGATGTCGCTTGCTTCAAGTGCGTTGACGGTCGTCTTGACTCTTCAGCCACGAGGTCCAGGAGGCGTTGTCGGCAACCAGGAGCAGGATTCAGGCTGGTACACAATGTCTGTCGAGTGCTGAGGTGTGGCGACCGGATTGGACCCAACAAGCCTTGGCAACGGCAAGTCTCAATGAAGATGAAGATCGTCGATGGTGCAGACCAGCAAGGTCTGAGGAACTCCCCCAGCGAGGGTAAGTGAGGGCAGGCCTGGAGCAACCAGGGTGCCCAAGAAGAAAAGGATTGGCCTTCGTAAAAGGCTACTAGCCAACGGGCTAGCGACCGCGAAGGAGCCTCGAGACGTCGCACGTGGATCAGGCTCACAGGACACTCGTGGAGTGGAGGCCAGTGATCTTCGGTGCCGTTGGTGCTGGAGGATAGAGCTACTCGGAGCCCAAAGCACGACTTCGTGGGAGACCCAGAAGAGGATGCACTAGCAAATGCATGCAGTGTCCAGGTGTCACGGTTCCACATTACCCACGACAGCTACGGGCCTCAGCTTTGCTGGGGACTCAGGGCAGCCTCGGGGAACTCTGGAAATCCACCTCTGGTGATGCAAAGACTTCGGCGTCCGATGGGAGCTTAGGCGATGCAGACCGGACAATTGCTTCTTTGGTGCCTGCCAAGCAGGGGAGTCACTCCTTGACCCCAAGGGAGATTCTTCTGTCCTCTAGTCTTTAGTAGAGCGTCGAAGGTCCAGGATTCTGTTTCAGAGTTTCGTCCAGGGATAATCTAAAGTCCTAAGGACTGGGTTCCTATACTTATACTAAGTTTAGGGGTTGGACTACTCTGTGGCCCCACCTATGGGTGGGTCAGGGCAGAGGGGTGGCTACACCCCTTTCCCTTTGTCCAGTTCGCGCCAAAGCAGGGGCTGCAAGCCCCTGATCCGGTTTGAACTGGGGTATGCACAGGGACACCAAGTGTGCCCCCAGTGCAGGACTTCAAAGCACCCGAAAGTGCTCCCGCCCAGCCCCAATACACACTATCCTGTCTGGGGAGGTGGTCACACCTCCCTGGGACAGGAAACCTATTGTCCAGGCCTCCCCTGCCGGAGTTTCGTCCAGCAGCAGGAGGCCAGACTTGTGTCTGTGGCAGCAGCATCCATTTTGTGATGCCAGGGCTTTAGAAAGAAGTTACCGGCCAGGCCAGGGTTAACATGTCTCTCCCTCTAGAAGGGTGGAATGCTACCCCCGCCGCCAGAATTGGCGGGGGGTAGTATTCCAAGATGTTGGACACCAAACACAACATGTTTCGGTGCAGCCATTCCAAAGTTAGCATTTAACGCGAGGTTATAATGCGCTTAAGAGTATATGGTCAGGCTGCACTACAAACAGCATCAGAGAAGGGTCTCCGAATGCTGCAGAGGGGCCCTGCTCATGCAGGGGCACCCTCTCACATAGGAACCATGCACTCTGCCTTCAGGATTGATAAGGCCTGCCATAGGAGTGACTTATAGGTTTATATGTGTGTATGTATATAGTGATATAGGTAGCCTATATCACAGTAAGGGGTGCATGCACCACCTTACCCAGGCTGCAGTAGCAGACCTGTGGTGTCAGTTTGGATGGCCTTCCAGGGGTGGCATAATACATGCTGCAGCCCCTGGTAGGCCTCTGAGGTACCTATGCCCTGGGTACATAGTATACCATATACTAGGGACTTATAAGGGCACTCCAGATTCCAATCAGAGATGTGCCTAAGGCACATGGAAACCTTTTACAGAGAAAGCAGATAGACTGGGGCCCTGAATAGCAGGATCCCAGCCCAACTAAGTCATAAACCAGCAAAACACCATAAAAAAAAGTGGGGGCAACCATATAGTCAGATTCCACCTTCCTACATAACCCCCCAAACGAAAGGAGATAAGGCTAACCTTGGCCAGTTGAGCCTTTATTGACTAAGTGGCCATATAAGGAAGCACCTGCACTAGCATGGTTGCCCCCTGTCTTATGGTCCACTAAGCAATCCCTCACCCTAAGGGTATGAGAGGGTCTCCACCATGGGGAATCACTACCTGTGGTGTGCTTAGGTAAAGTACAAGGCTGGTGAGGTGTCTGAGTAGGGAAGTGAGGCCCTAGGAATGTTGGCCTCAGCTTCCTCAGATCACTGGTCACCATGTATGCCTGTCTTTCCATGACTGAGTTGCACTTTGCTCTAAGGGTCAACCTTTGGCTGCCTACAGCTGGGGGTTGGGTCCCTTTGGATGGACTACTGGAGGGACATGGCAGGTTTGGAACCTTCTGGTCCCAGGTTTGCCCTTGCCTACCAGAGTCCTTCTGGGGGAGGTCCCTACATAAAGGTATGGGGGATCCCTCAGTGTGTAGAGGAATTTTCACCTGGCTAGGGCTACTAGACTGGGTGCCCCTAATCTGCTGATGGGGGGTTCCTCTGGACAGGGGGCCCTGGGGGTCCACTGACCTCCCTGACCTCTGCAGCCCTGGGCTGGCTGAGGCAGGGTAGAGAGGGGCAGGTTACCTGCTCCAGACTGGGTACCACCTTGGAAGGGTCCTCTGCCATCAGGGGTGTGGCCAGGCCAGGCCTGACTACCTCTGGGGCAGTTCCTTCACTAGGGGTAGGGTCAGTTCCCTGAGGAGGCTGACCCTTACCTACTGTCTGGAGGGAAGAAGACTTTTCTTCAACCCTTGTGCTCTCTTTTGGGGGAGAGTGGGCCATTCTTCCAGGCTCCATCTCTCCAAAATCTTGGGCTGGGGCTGTGGCCATCACAGCCCCACTAACCTTTACAGGGACGCCCAGCATCCTGAGATGGGTTTGGTGTTCAACTTCAGCCCAGGCTGAAATTTCCAGATCATTGCCCATCAGGCAATCTACAGGTAGGGTTGGGGACACTGCCACTCTTTTGGGCCTGTGACCCCTCCCAGCTGAGATTGACTATGGCCATGGGGTGATCTGTTCTGACACCATCAATGTTGGTCACCTGGTATTTAAACTCAGGTAAAAGCTGGTGAGGGGGGACTAGTTTCCCTGCCACCATGGTGACACTAGCCCCTGTGTCACTAAATGCCACAGCTTTCTGACCATTAATTATTGGCTCCAATCTGTACCTGCCCAATGCGGTGGGACCCATGGTAAAGGTGGCAAATCCTATACCACCATCAGAGTCAGAGGAGTCTGTTGAGGGGTCCCTGTCTAAAGTAGGGCCCACCTCTGTTCCTCTTGCAAAAGCACCTAACTTTTTGGGTGCACTACTCCCAACTGGAGGATTACTACTGGTAGTACCAGGAGGGGTGGTAGTAGTTGTGGGAGGAACATTTTCTTTATTGCCAATCCTGGGGCAACTGGGATCAGTTTTCCAGTGCCCAGGCTTTTACAGACATGCCAATATGGTTTCTTTTCAGGAGAAGAAGGAGTTTGGGACCCACCCCCAGAAGAGGAATTTTGGGGCCCTGTAGGGGACTTATCCTTAGATTTATCCCCACCTTTCTCTTGGGACTTAGTAGAATCTTTCTTCTGGTCACCACCCTGATTTTTTGTTTTTACTCTGGTTCTGACCCATTTGTCTGCCTTCTTTCCCAATTCTTGGGGAGAGGTCAGATCAGAGTCCACCAGATACTGGTGCAAAAGCTGGTTTTGACAATTATTAAGGATCTGCTCCCTCATAATCAAATTGTACAATCCTAAAAAGTCCTGCACTTTGTTGCCATGTATCCAACCTTCCAGAGCCTTAGTAGCACAATCTACAAAGTCAACCCAGTCTTGAGTCTGAGCTTTTTGGGTGTCTCTGAACTTCAACCTATACTGTTCAGTGGTTAGGCCAAACCCATCTATCAGAGCACTCTTCAAGACTGTGTAATTGTCAGCATCCTCTTCTCTTACAGTGAGGAGCTTGTCTCTACCTTTGTCTGCAAAGGAGAGCCACAAGATTGCTGCCCACTGCTTCTGGGGGACCCTCTGAACTTTACAGGCCCAGTTATCCATTTGTGAATGTCATCCCCACTCTGGTAGGGAGGGACAATCTTGTTTAGGTTTCTATGGTCATAAGACCTTTCCCTATCTTTAGGGATATTGCTGCCACCATGGGACTCTAGTCCCAACTTTTTCTCTCTTTGTAGAGATCTAGGGACTCCCTGTCTATAGCCAACTGCTGTTTTCTGAGTTCAAGCTGGGCTTGCTCATACTGAATCAGTCTTTTTCTCCTCTCATGAGAGGATTCCCTCCTATGAGAGGAGACAGAGGTCCCTACTGAGGTGCTAGAGTGGTTAGACTCCTGAGAAGGAGATCTAGACCTTCTGTGCACACTCACAATCCTTCCTGGGGGGACAAAGTGGAGGTCATTCTGATCCTCCTCCTCATCCACAGGAGGAATTGGGTTTTCCAGGTCAGGGTCATTGTCACCCTCCTGGTCAGTTCCAGAGGGGGGCTGGGGGTGTTGCTACCCCTGGCCCCATCCTCATCTTCTGCCCCACCCTCTGCTCCTACCCCTTCAGTCCCTAAGGGCCTGCTGAGATCATAAGCCTCTAACATCTCTCTCAGATGTTGGGTGGTGGGGCTTTGGCCTGTCTTCAGTTTCCTCAAATTGCATAATGCTCTCAATTCCAAGAATGGGAGTGTATCATACTTGGAGGGAAGAAGCCCAGGGGCTTCTGGCAAGGACTCACTGGGTCCTGGCTTTGAAGACATCACTAGTGAGGTGTGGTGTATGCACTACCTACTCTAGTGTGGCCTACTAAACTCTCTTGAGTTGTAGAAAGTGTGTGCTATCCCTTAACACACAACTCTAAGTTCAGTAGAACTTACTGTATACTAAGCTTAATTTATATGTACCTTAGGTACCTTTAGTGGTTTTCAGTTGATCAATTCAATTGAGATTATCTGGTAAAACAATAGCAAGCTGGAATCCCACACGCTGCACACCAATGTGAGAAGTTGGCCTGGCATATGCTGTCCACTAATTATAGTGGGCACCTTGCACCAGTCCAAACAACCCCTTATTGGAGATAGGTTACAGACAACCTTATTGAAAGCTATCCTAGTGGTAGCTATGGAGAGCAGCCTTCAGGCTAAGTCTTGAAGGAATGTAAAGCAGCTTGTTTTACCAGTCTATAATCTCTTGAGTGATCAAATGAAAGAGCACCACACCAGGTATATATTCAAAATATATGTATTTATTGCTAAACACACCCCTCTAGTCTCTTTATGAGGCTAGAGTTCGAAGTACACAAGTTATAAGTTATTTAAACACAGTAATAGCACAAATACACGTTTGGGCCCTAGGGGCGTACCAAAACATATACCAATAAAGTGGTATAAGAACCACGACTGAACTAGACACTAGGCCTAGAGCCTCTAGAAGTGCTTGGACCACAAGGAACCACCCAAGGTAGTGACACAGGGGACCCACGTGGGACGCGTGCAGTGTAAATACACAACCGCGATACGCCGTTAACTTCTATGGAGAAAGTCGCGATCAGGAAATTAAAGAAAAGGGACACTTAAAGGAGGACTTGGAGCAAACCCTTTGAGAACTAGGTTGTTCTAGAGTCTCTACCCACGGGAGCACTGGAGTACTCGTGTTACCTCACCCAGGGAAGCCGGGTGCATAGGTGCCTTTCGGGGTCGGGTTTCGTCGTCGATTTGAATGGCGATCTGCTGCAAAGTGCTGCTGGCGACCAAGTGGAAAGTGTCCGGGTGGATCCAAGAGTGGATCGGAGATCTGAAGAACCTGAAAGCAGAGGGGACAGAGTCTGGGTCACTAGCCTGTGACCAGGAAGGCGATGGACAGATGCCCACCGATGTCGCTTGCTTCAAGTGCGTTGACGGTCGTCTTGACTCTTCAGCCACGAGGTCCAGGAGGCGTTGTCGGCGACCAGGAGCAGGATTCGGGCTGGTACACGATGTCTGTCGAGTGCTGAGGTGTCAGCGACCGGATTGGACCCAACAAGCCTTGGCAACGGCAAGTCTTGATGAAGATGAAGATCGTCGATGGTGCAGACCAGCAAGGTCTGAGGAACTCCCCCAGCGAGGGTAAGTGAGGGCAGGCCTGGAGCAACCAGGGTGCCCAAGAAGAAAAGCATTGGCCTTCGTGAAGGGCTACTAGCCAACGGGCTAGCGACCGCGAAGGAGCCTCGAGACGTCGCACGTGGATCTGGCTCACAGGACACTCGTGGAGTGGAGGCCAGTGATCTTTGGTGCAGTTGGTGCTGGAGGCTAGGGCTACTCGGAGCCCAAAGCACGACTTAGTGGGAGACCTAGAAGAGGATGCACTAGCAAATGCGTGCGGTGTCCAGGGGTCACGGTTTCACGTTACCCACGACAGCTACGGGCCTCAGCTTTGCTGGGGACTCAGGGCAGCCTCGGGGAACTCTGGAAATCCACCTCTGGTGATGCAAAGACTTCAGCGTCCGACGGTAGCTTAGGCGATGCAGACCGGACAATTGCTTCTTTGGTGCCTGCCAAGCAGGGGAGTCACTCCTTGACCCCAAGGGAGATTCTTCTGTCCTCTAGTCTTTAGTAGAGCGTCGAAGGTCCAGGATTCTGTTTCAGAGTTTCGTCCAGGGATAATCTAAAGTCCTAAGGACTGGGTTCCTATACTTATACTAAGTTTAGGGGTTGGACTACTCTGTGGCCCCACCTATGGGTGGGTCAGGGCAGAGGGTGGCTACACCCCTTTCCCTTTGTCCAGTTTGCGCCAAAGCAGGGGCTGCAAGCCCCTGATCCGGTTTGAACTGGGGTATGCACAGGGACACCAAGTGTGCCCCCAGTGCAGGACTGCAAAGCACCCGAAAGTGCTCCCGCCCAGCCCCAATACACACTATCCTGTCTGGGGAGGTGGTCACACCTCCCTGGGACAGGAAACCTATTGTCCAGGCCTCCCCTGCCGGAGTTTTGTCCAGCAGCAGGAGGCCAGACTTGTGTCTGTGGCAGCAGCATCCATTTTGTGATGCCAGGGCTTTAGAAAGAAGTTACCGGCCAGGCCAGGGTTAACATGTCTCTCCCTCTAGAAGGGTGGAATGCTACCCCCGCCGCCAGAATTGGCGGGGGGTAGTATTCCAAGATGTTTGACACCAAACACGACATGTTTCGGTGCAGCCATTCCAAAGTTAGCATTTAACGCGAGGTTATAATGCGCTAAGAGTATATGGTCAGGCTGCACTACAAACAGCATCAGAGAAGGGTCTCCGAACGCTGCAGAGGGGCCCTGCTCATGCAGGGTCACCCTCTCACATAGGAACCACGCACTCTGCCTTCAGGATTGATAAGGCCTGCCATAGGAGTGACTTATAGGTTTATATGTGTGTATGTATATAGTGATATAGGTAGCCTATATCACAGTAAGAGGTGCATGCACCACCTTACCCAGGCTGCAGTAGCAGACCTGTGGTGTCAGTTTGGATGGCCTTCCAGGGGTGGCATAATACATGCTGCAGCCCCTGGTAGGCCTCTGAGGTACCTATGCCCTGGGTACATAGTATACCATATACTAGGGACTTATAAGGGCACTCCAGATTCCAATCAGAGATGTGCCTAAGGCACATGGAAACCTTTTTACAGGGAAAGCAGATAGACTGGGGCCCTGAATAGCAGGATCCCAGCCCAACTAAGTCATAAACCAGCAAAACACCATAAAAAAAAGTGGGGGCAACCATATAGTCAGATTCCACCTTCCTACAACAACTTTATAGAAAGCTATCCTAGTGGTAGCTGTGGAGAGCAGCCTTCAGGCTAAGTCTTGGAGGAATGTAAAGCAGCTTGTTTTACCACACAATCTCTTGAATCACCAAATGAAAAGACAACACACAGGTATATATATCAAATATATATGTATTTATTACTAAACAACTCTCTACTAATCTCTTTATGAGATTAGAAGTCAGGAACATATGTACAAGTCAATGTTTTATCAAAATAAGTTAGCACAAGTAAATATCACAATCTTATCTTGGCTAGACCGTGGTCTAGAGCACATAGAATCGAGGGACCCCAAAGAACCACCCCAGGTAGTTGTAGGAGACCCACAGGGGACGGACGCGGTGTTCAGACACTGGTGCGAGTCCTGTACGAGTCTATGCGAGAGAACGCGATTGAGTTATCAATGTTACAGGTCCCTGGCGTGTTCGAGGCGAACACACCGATCGGTCAGTACGAGTCGAAGGACGCGGATACTGGTAGAGTTACAAGGGAGTTGGACGCGATGTGTCTAACACAGGCTCGAACCCTGTACGAGCCAGTGCGAGAATCCCACGGGGAAAATAGGAGTTTTAGGGCACTTCTAAGGTAGCTACAAGCAAGCCACTTACAGGGTAAGTAGTTCTAGGGCCCACACCCACAGGAGCACCGTAGTGCTGAAGTTACCTCACCCAGGGGAGCCGGGTGCATAGGTGTCCTTTGGTGTCGGGTCGCGGCGTCGTTCTCAATGGGAGCCAGTGAAGACTTGCTGCTTGCGACGACAGAAGAAGTGTCCGTTGGAATCCAAACCTGGATTCAGAAGGAGGAAGACCTGAAAGCAGAGGGGACAGTGTTCAAAGTCACTTGGCAGTGACCCGGGGCAAGGAAGATGAATGCCCACCGTCGTCGACAGGATTCAGGTCGTTCACTGATGTCTTGACTCTTCGACCACGAGGTCCAGGAGGCGTCGAGGATGGCCAGGAGCTGGATTCAGCGTGTCCCACAAAGTCTGCAGCTGACTGCGGTGTCAGCAACCCGATTGGAGCCAACAAGCCTTGGTAGCAGCAAGTCTCGTGGAAGGGACAACAAAGTCAATGGTGCAGACCAGCAAGGTCTGGGGGACTTACCCCGTGAGGGTATGTCAGGGCAGGCCTGGAGCAACTAGGGGAGCCCTTTGGTTTCATTGAAAAGTCTTCTGGGGACCCACAAGCCGGCTGGCAAGGGATCACGAAGACGCCTCAGGAGGATTCACTCAACAGGGGCCCACGGTCACTCGGGACGGTGTAGGCCTCTGATTTTGGGAGGATCTTTGCTAGAGGGTGGGACCACACGTGGTCCAAAGCACAAGTTCGTAGAACGTCGTGAAGGGGTTGCACTTGACAATAGTGAACGGTACCCAGGGGCTGCAGTTCCTCGTCGCTCGTGGGGTCCACTTGCCTCAGCTTCGCTGGGGACTCACGATGGCCTTGGAGAAGTCAGGAAATCCTCTTCCTGGGCTGCAGGGACTTCGGGCTCCGGCGGGAGCGGCGTAGTTTGCGACCGTCGTTGTAGTTTTTGGTGCCTGCCAAGCAGGGGAGTCACTCCTTGACTCCAAGGGAGATTCTTCAGTCTTCCAGAGGTAGTGGAACGTCGAAGGTCCAGGATTCTTCTTAAGAGCGTCGTCCAGGGGTAACTACGTTGCAATGCACAGGTTCCCCCTCTTATACTAAAGAGAAGGGAGGGACTAGCTCTATGACCCCACCTATGGGAGGGTCAGGGGAGTGGGTGGCTACACCCACTTCCCTTTGTCCAGTTTTGCGCCAGAGCAGGGGCAGGTAGCGCCTGAGCTGGTTTGAACTGGCATATGCACAGAGGAGCCTTCTGCTCCCCCAGTGCAGGACTTCAAAGCACTCTAGGAGTGCACCCACCCAGCCCCAATACACTAAACCCTGTCTGGGAGGTGGTCACACCCCTTGGGACAGGATACCTATTGTTGGGCCTCCTCCACTGCGAGTGTTGGTCATCAGCAGGAGGGCAGCCCAGTGTCTGTGACTGGTGGCATCCATTTTGTGATGCCAGGGCTCTTCAGGATTCTACCGCGTTTCCACAGTAGGTACATGTCTATCCCTCTAGAAGGGTGGAATGCTACCCCCGCCGCCAGAACTGGCGGGGGGTAGTATTCCAAGATGTTTGACACCAAACACGACATGTTTCCGTGCAGCCATCCCAAAGTTAGCATTTAACGCGAGGTTATAATGCGCTTAAGAGTATATGGTCAGGCTGCACTACAAACAGCCTCAGAGAAGGGTCTCCGAATGCTGCAGAGGGGCTCTGCTCATGCAGGGGCACCCTCTCACATAGGAACCAAGCACTCTGCCTTCAGGATTGATAAGGCCTGCCATAGGAGTGACTTATAGGTTTATATGTGTGTATCTATGTAGTGATATAGGTAGCCTATATCACAGTAAGGGGTGCCTGCACCACCTTACCCAGGCTGCAGTAGCAGACCTGTGGTGTCAGATTTAGTCTGCTTCCCAGGGGTGGCATAATACATGCCTCAGCTCCTGGTAGGCCTGTGAAGTACCTATGCCCTTGGTACCTAAGGTACCATATACTAGGGACTCATAAGGTACCACAGTATCCAATCACTAGTGCACCTAGAGTGCACTCCAAGTCGTTTAGAGAGAACAGAGAGGCTGGGGCCCTGATTGGCAGGGTCCCAGCCAGACTATAGCCAGAAACCAGTGTAAACATCAGAAAAAAGTGGGGGCAACATAAGAGGCAGATCCTACTCTCCTACACAACCCCCCAAATGCAGGGACACTAAACTAACCTTGACCAGTTGAGTCTTCGTGCTCTAAGTGGAAATACCTTGAGAGTCCATCTGCATTGGCATGTTGGGTCCAAGGCCTATGTTCCACTGTATAGTCCATCCCCTGTAGGGAAATGGACCACCTTAAAAGTTTTGGGTTTTCACCTTTCATTTGTTTAAGCCATAGGAGGGGCTTGTGGTCAGTCTGAACTATGAAGTGAGTGCCAAACAAGTATGGCCTCAGCTTCTTCAGGGCCCACACCACAGCAAAGGCCTCCCTCTCTATAGCTGACCAACGTTTCTCTCTAGGGGTCAGCCTTCTGCTAATGAAAGCTACTGGCTGGTCTTGACCTTCATCATTCAGTTGAGACAGTACAGCTCCCACACCCAGCTCAGAAGCATCTGTTTGGACACTGAACTTTTTGGTGTAGTCTGGACTCTGTAAGATGGGGGCAGTGCACATGGCCTGCTTTAGGTCTTCAAATGCCTTCTGACAGCTAGCTGTCCACTGAACCTTTTTTGGCATTTTCTTTGAGGTTAGATCATTCAAGGGGGTCACTATAGATCCATATCCCTTGACAAACCTCCTATAGTACCAAGTCAGGCCTAAGAAGGCTCTCACCTGTGTCTGGGTGGTTGGAGCAACCCATTCCATTATGGTTTGAATTTTGCTCTGTAAAGGCTGAACCTGGCCTCCACCTACAAGGTGGCCCAGGTACACAACCTGACTGCCCTATCTGGCACTTAGTGGCCTTGATAGTGAGGCCTGCTTTCTGCAGAGCCTCCAAAACATTTCTGAGGTGGACCAGGTGATCCTGCCAGGAGGAACTAAAGACAGCAATATCATCTAGATAAGCTGAGCAATAAGTTTCCATCCCTGCCAGAACTTTGTTCACCAACCTCTGAAAAGTGGCAGGTGCATTTTTCAATCCAAAGGGCATCACCACAAAGTGGTAGTGCCCACCAGGGGTCGAAAATGCTGTTTTGGCTTTTGCATCATCAGCTAATCTGATCTGCCAGTAGCCAGCTGTTAGGTCAAATGTACTTAGATACTTGGCTGAGGCCAAAGTATCAATCACCTCATCTGCCCTTGGTATGGGATAGGCATCAGTCCTAGTGACTGCATTGAGGCCTCTGTACTCTACACAAAACCTCAATTCTTTCTTACCACCCTGGGTATGAGGCTTGGGTACTAGGATTACTGTGCTAGCCCAAGGGCTATCTGAAGGCTCAATCACACCTAACTCCAACATTTTCTGGACTTCAGTCCTGATACAGTCCCCGACATGGTCAGGTTGCCTGTAGATTTTACTCTTGACAGGCAGACTGTCTCCAGTGTCCACCTCATGGGTGCACCAGGTAGTCTGACTAGGGGTCAGGCTAAACATATGTCTGTACTGCTGCAGAACTTGTCTGCACTCAGTTTGCTGATGGGCAGTGAGGCTGCTTGCCAAAGCAACACCATCTACTGACCCATCATCAGGGTTCTGTGAAAGCAGGTCAGGGAGAGGGTCACTCTCCTCCTCCTGTTCCTCATCAGTTGCCATGAGCAAGCCCATGTCAGCCCTGTCAACATATGGTTTCAATCTGTTGACATGGAGCACCCTCAGGGGGCTCCTGGGAGTTCCAAGATTCACCAAATAGGTGACTTCTCCCTTCTGCTCAACTATTGTATGGGGGCCCCTCCACTTGTCTTGGAGGGCTGCTGGGGCCACCGGCTCCAACACCCACACTTTCTGTCCTGGCTGGTACACAGTCAGCACAGCCTTTGGTCATGCCAAGCTTTTTGTAATTCTTGGCTGGCCTCCAGGTTTTTGGTTGCCTTTTTCATGTATTCAGCCATCCTGGAGCGGAGACCAAGTACATAGTCCATCACATCCTGTTTGGGGGCTTGAGAGGTAACTCCCAGCCCTCTTTTACCAAACATAATGGACCTCTTACAGGATGCCCAAACAGAAGCTCAAATGGGCTGTAACCAACCCCCTTCTGTGGAACTTCTCTGTATGCAAACAACAGGCAGGGAAGAAGAAGGTCCCATTTCCGCCTAAGCTTCTCTGGGAGTCCTTTAATCATTCCCTTCAGGGTTTTGTTGAAGCGTTCAACCAACCCATTGCATTGTGGGTGATAGGGGTGGTGAACTTATAAGTTACACCACACTCCTTCCACATTGCTTTCAACTATCCTGACATGAAGTTGGTACCTCTGTCAGAGATGACCTCCTTTGGGAAACCCACTCTGGAGAAAACTCCAATGAGGGCTCTTGCCACCACAGGAGCTGTGGTGGTCCTCAGGGGAATTGCCTCTGGGTACCTGGTGGCATGATCCACTACCACCAGGATAAATCTGTGTCCAGATGCAGTTTGAGGGTCAAGGGGACCAACAATGTCAATCCCTACCCTTTCAAAGGGTACCCCCACCACAGGTAGTGGTATCAGGGGGGCCTTTGTTGTGCCACCTGCCTTGCCACTGGCTTGGCATGTGACACAGGAGCGACAAAACTCCTTTGTGTCTTCTGACATATGTGGCCAATGAAGATGTGGAACAAGCCTGTCCCAGGTCTTGTTTTGGCCCAAGTGACCTGCCAAAGGGATATCATGTGCTAGGGTCAAGAGGAACCCCCTAAACGTCTGAGGTATTACCAACCTTCTGGTGGCTCCAGGGGCTGGATTTCTACTCTCAGAATATAGGAGTCCCTCATCCCAATAAACTTTATGGGACCCACTAGCACTCCCAGCAGCCTCAGCAGCAGCCTGCTGTCTGAGGGGTTCAAGAGAGGGGCAGCACTGTTGCTCCTTACTCAGATCTTCCCTAGAAGGGCCCCCTGCCCCCAAGAACTCAACCTGATCAGGCTCAAGTCCCTCTGGGGCAGTTCCTTCTTCAGGATCTGCTTCTCCTCCCTCAAGAGGGGAATCTGTGATCTGAGACAGAGGAGAAGGCACTGCCTTAACCCTACTGCTCCTCTTCTTGGGAAGCACCTGGTCCATAATTTCAGGATCCAGAGCTTGTTCAGTGTCATGCATTTTGGCTTGTGACCTGGTCACCGCAAATACCTCTGCAGGGATGCCCAACATCTCAGCATGAGTCCATAACTCTACTTCAGACCAGGCTGAAGTTTCTAGATCATTGCCCAATAGACATTCTACAGGGAGGTCTGCACTGACTACAACCTTCTTGAGGCCAGTTACCCCTCCCTAGGAGAAATTCACAACTGCCAGAATATGGTTGGTCCTGGTGTTGCTTGCATTGGTCACCTGGTACATTTCACCCAGGATGATCTGTCCAGGGTCCACAAGATCCTCTGCCACCATGGTGACACTAGCACCTGTGTCCCTAAATGCCAAAGCCTGTTTGCCATTTATTACAGGCTGCTGTTTGTATTTGCCCAGATTACTGGGGCTCACCAGGAAGGACATGTCAATGTCTCCATCACAAATTAGCTTTGCCTGAGTGGGTACTCTGACTAAGCCAGAGTCCACTTCAGAACCCAGGGTCAACCCTACTACACCCTTATTCTGAGTACCACCTCCACTAGTAGCTGAACTAGGGGGAACAGTTGCCTTAGGGGCAGGAGTGGTGGTGGTTTGGTCTTTGGACTTGTTACAATCAGAAGTCCAGTGCCCTTTCTGTTTACAGAATTTGCACCAGGGCTTCTTTTGGCCTTTTCCCTTGTTGGATTGTGACTCCCCACCAGATGCAGATTTTTGGGGCACTTGTGAAGACTTCTGGTCTTTTGACTTATCCCCACTTTTCTCAGAGCCCTTAGAATCCTGCTTCTTTGTGTCACCCCCTTGGTTCTGGGTTTTCTGCCTCACCCTGGTTCTGACCCACTTGTCTGCCTTCTTTCCCAATTCTTGGGGAGAGGTCAGATCGGAGTCCACCATGTGTTGTTGTAACAACTGGTTCTGGCAATTATTAAGGATCTGTTCTCTCATCATTAGATTATACAATCCCTTGAAATCAGTAACCCTACTGCCAACCAGCCAACCCTCCAGAGCCTTGGTTGCACAATCTACAAAGTCAGTCCAGTCCTGAGTCTGTGCCTTCTGGGTGTCTCTGAACTTCAACCTGTACTGCTCAGTGGTTAAGCCAAACCCATCTATCAGTGCACTCTTCAGGACTTCATAGTCATCAGCATCCTCTTCTCTAACAGTGAGGAGCTTGTCTCTACCTTTATCTGAAAAGGAGAGCCACAAGATTGCTGCCCACTGCTTTTGAGGGACCTGTTGTACTCTACAGGCCCTTTCCATAGCAGTTATCCACTTATGGATATCATCCCCACTCTGGTAGGGAGGAACAACCTTGCTCAGGTTCCTATGGTCTGGAATATATTCTCTGCCTCTAGGGACACTGCTGCTGCCACCAGGGGTTCTTACCCTCTTTTCTAGAAGCTCTCTGGAGCTCCAGGGCTTCTTTATCTAATGCCAACTGCTTGGTTTTGAGGGCAAATCTTGCTTCCTCATACTGCAGCAGCTTGCACAGTCTTTCAGAGGAGGTCTCTCTTCTTGGGAAGTAGGAGTTCCTCTGCTGGACAAATTCTCTGCCAGAGTGATAGGAGCAGTCAGAGTCCCTAGAAAGGGACCTATGCCTCTCCTCCACTGTGTCAGTTCTCTTAGGGAGAATTCCTCTGTCCTTTTCAGACCCCTTGGGGCCTGGCCCTACAATCACAGAGTCTTGGTCAACTTGATGTTCATCATCTGACCCAGACACTGTAATTGACCCACCCCTGATTCAGACCCATTAGCTCCTAGAGCTAATCTAAGATCATCTGCTGTCAGCAGATCTATCAGGTGTAGTGTGGAGGGACTCTGTCCTATCTTCAGGTGCCTCTCAGCACACATGGCTTTCAAGTCAAAGAAAGTCATGTCCTTATACTGAAGCTGGGTGGATTCACTGGGTCCATCCCTTAAGGACATTCTAGTGTTGTGCAGTGTTGTACTACCTACACTAGTTTGTGGCCTACTGATCCTAGCTTGAGCTGTAGAAAGGGTGTGCTATCCCTTGGCACACAGCTCTAAGTTCAGTAGAACTTATTGATACTAAGCTTGACTTTATATGTACCTTGAGTACCTATAGTGGTTTTCAGTTAGTAATTCAAAATAGAGATTTTCTGGTAAAACAATAGCAAGCTGGAATCCCACACGCTGCCACCAATGTGAGAAGTTGGCCTGGTATATGCTGTTCACTAGTTAAAGTGGACACCTTGCACCAGTACAATTCGACTCTTATGGTAGGTAGGTTTAAGACAACCTTTATAGAAAGCTATCCTAGTGGTAGCTGTGGAGAGCAGCCTTCAGGCTAAGTCTTGGAGGAATGTAAAGCAGCTTGTTTTACCACACAATCTCTTGAATCACCAAATGAAAAGACACCACACAGGTATATATATCAAATATATATGTATTTATTACTAAACAACTCTCTACTAATCTCTTTATGAGATTAGAAGTCAGGAACATATGTACAAGTCAATGTTTTATCAAAATAAGTTAGCACAAGTAAATATCACAATCTTATCTTGGCTAGACCGTGGTCTAGAGCACATAGAATCGAGGGACCCCAAAGAACCACCCCAGGTAGTTGTAGGAGACCCACAGGGGACGGACGCGGTGTTCAGACACTGGTGCGAGTCCTGTACGAGTCTATGCGAGAGAACGCGATTGAGTTATCAATGTTACAGGTCCCTGGCGTGTTCAAGGCGAACACACCGATTGGTCAGTACGAGTCGAAGGACGCGGATACTGGTAGAGTTACAAGGGAGTTGGACGCGATGTGTCTAACACAGGCGCGAACCCTGTACGAGCCAGTGCGAGAATCGCATGGGGAAAATAGGAGTTTTAGGGCACTTCTAGGGTAGCTACAAGCAAGCCACTTACAGGGTAAGTAGTTCTAGGGCCCACACCCACAGGAGCACCGTAGTGCTGAAGTTACCTCACCCAGGGGAGCCGGGTGCATAGGTGTCCTTTGGTGTCGGGTCGCGGCGTCGTTCTCAATGGGAGCCAGTGAAGACTTGCTGCTTGCGACGACAGAAGAAGTGTCCGTTGGAATCCAAGCCTGGATTCGGAAGGAGGAAGACCTGAAAGCAGAGGGGACAGTGTTCAAAGTCACTTGGCAGTGACCCGGGGCAAGGAAGATGAATGCCCACCGTCGTCGACAGGATTCAGGTCGTTCACTGATGTCTTGACTCTTCGACCACGAGGTCCAGGAGGCATCGAGGACGGCCAGGAGCTGGATTCAGCGTGTCCCACAAAGTCTGCAGCTGACTGCGGTGTCGGCGACCCGATTGGAGCCAACAAGCCTTGGTAGCAGCAAGTCTCGTGGAAGAAACAAAAAAGTAAATGGTGCAGACCAGCAAGGTCTGGGGGACTTACCCCACAAGGGTGTGTCAGGGCAGGCCTAGAGCAACCAGGGGAGCCCTTTGGTTTCATTGAAAAGTCTTCTGGGGACCCACAAGCTGGCTGGCAAGGGATTGCAAAGACACCTCAGGAGGATTCACTCAACAGGGGCCCACGGTCACTCGGGACGGTGTAGGCCTCTGATTTTGGGAGGGATCTCTGCTAGAGGCTGGGACCACACGTGGTCCAAAGCACAAGTTCGTAGAACGTCGTGAAGGGTTTGCACTTAACAATAGTGCACGGTACCCAGGGGCTGCAGTTCCTCGTTGCTCGTGGGGTCCACTTGCCTCAGCTTCGCTGGGGACTCACGATGGCCTTGGAGAAGTCAGGAAATCCTCTTCCTGGGCTGCAGGAACTTCGGGCTCTGGCGGGAGCGGCGTAGTTTGCGACCGTCGTTGTAGTTTTGGTGCCTGCCAAGCAGGGGAGTCACTCCTTGACTCCAAGGGAGATTCTTCAGTCTTCCAGAGGTAGTGGAACGTCGAAGGTCCAGGATTCTTCTTAAGAGCGTCGTCCAGGGGTATCTAGGTTGCAATGCACAGGTTCCCCCTCTTATACTAAAGAGAAGGGAGGGACTAGCTCTATGACCCCACCTATGGGAGGGTCAGGGGAGTGGGTGGCTACATCCACTTCCCTTTGTCCAGTTTCGCGCCAGAGCAGGGGCAGGTAGCCCCTGAGCTGGTTTGAACTGGCATATGCACAGAGGAGCCTTCTGCTCCCCCAGTGCAGGACTTCAAAGCACTCTAGGAGTGCACCCACCCAGCCCCAATACACTAAACCCTGTCTGGGAGGTGGTCACACCCCCTTGGGACAGGATACCTATTGTTGGGCCTCCTCCACTGCGAGTGTTGGTCATCAGCAGGAGGGCAGCCCAGTGTCTGTGACTGGTGGCATCCATTTTGTGATGTCAGGGCTCTTCAGGATTCTACCGCGTTTCCACAGTAGGTACATGTCTATCCCTCTAGAAGGGTGGAATGCTACCCCCGCCGCCAGAACTGGCGGGGGGTAGTATTCCAAGATGTTTGACACCAAACACGACATGTTTCCGTGCAGCCATCCCAAAGTTAGCATTTAACGCGAGGTTATAATGCGCTTAAGAGTATATGGTCAGGCTGCACTACAAACAGCCTCAGAGAAGGGTCTCCGAATGCTGCAGAGGGGCTCTGCTCATTCAGGGGCACCCTCTCACATAGGAACCAAGCACTCTGCCTTCAGGATTGATAAGGCCTGCCATAGGAGTGACTTATAGGTTTATATGTGTGTATCTATGTAGTGATATAGGTAGCCTATATCACAGTAAGGGGTGCCTGCACCACCTTACCCAGTCTGCAGTAGCAGACCTGTGGTGTCAGATTTAGTCTGCTTCCCAGGGGTGGCATAATACATGCTTCAGCCCCTGGTAGGCCTGTGAAGTACCTATGCCCTTGGTACCTAAGGTACCATATACTAGGGACTCATAAGGTACCACAGTATCCAATCACTAGTGCACCTAGAGTGCACTCCAAGTCGTTTAGCGAGAACAGAGAGGCTGGGGCCCTGATTGGCAGGGTCCCAGCCAGACTATAGCCAGAAACCAGTGTAAACATCAGAAAAAAGGTGGGGGCAACATAAGAGGCAGATCCTACTCTCCTACAAGCGGCGTCTCTCTTTGTCGGCAACAGCGGACTCCGTACTGGCAGATTTCTGCAAGTTGTCCATATCGGTGTTGGAGCTAGGGCCGCTTCCAACTTCAGGCCTACAGTTTCTCGTTCCCTATTCTTCAGGGTGGGTCCCGACGCCTTCCCTGCAAATTGCCCAAACTCCTTTCTCTTCAGTATAGAGTATGTTGACTTATTCCTCACCACCCCTTTTTACTACCCTGTTCTTCCCGTTGTCACTCGTTGGTCACGCCCCCTGTTCTGAGCAGAAGGCATTTTTAAAGGAGCCAGTTCTACTACATACAGTGTCCTGCTTCATAGGACTCACCGGTTGGGTTTTTCTGGCCTGGAAGGAAGGGAACAAGACACAAGCCCTGGTGTTACAACAGACTCCTGACGCACGGCCCCTGGAATATATTAATCATATGTGGGAGCGGATGTTATTAACTATATTTTGATTGGGCTCTATTAGATGTCCGCTGTGTTTCCCGTTGGGCCAAGCAAATTTAGAAACCAGATGCCTTTGCCCCTGCAATGAAATTTTACTGCAGACCTTGATCCATTTTATGTTTTTTTGTAAATGTTATCTGCCTTTTTCAAGAAGATTCCTTTTTCCAATCTTAAAGAAACCGGGTTTTCTTAAACGTAGGCCTTCACTGCTTTATTTACTTATGCTCCCCGCTGAAGTATGTATGTGCGAATGTTGGTCATTTTCTTAATTCTGCTATCCATCATTGTAAGAGCTTGTTATTTTGATTTGGTCGTGTTGATTTGAGTCTAGTTTTAATCTATAGTCTTATTCATATTCGTGTATTATTTTCAATATGAATGTATGTGTAAATTTATTTTGCTCTTTTATGATCGTTCATTCATATTTATATTACTGTATGATTTTTAATATAAATGTTTTCTTTTGCACTTATTCTGCTCTTTTATGATCGTTTGTAATGGTTGAATAAATAATTTTCATGATGATAATGATGACTCTTGCTGTGGAGATCTTTGATGAGGTGAGGATGAAATTTATAAGAAAAACAGGAAGATCTATGGACATTTCAAGGAGAGATTGAAACCAGGCCTAGGCCATCCAGAAGTGCCAACTAACATTTGCTTGTGACAGGAGAGGCCACTTTGAAGTGCGCCCCAAGTGTCACATGAAAATCCACAGCAAACTTGTCAAGAAGGATGTGACATTCAAACTGGACTTGACACTTTAATGTCAAAAAAGATCCCCTCAGCCCCCTTGCATATTCTATCAGGTACAGATGGGTCATCTCAGCCCATTCAGGCCAGCCTATTTTTTGCTCCTGGGAGCAAGTTCACACCTCCTCCATGCCTATTTAAACGCAGATTTAACTTCCAGAGACTTCAGGCAAGGCAAAGGTAACCTTCTAAAAGTTACTTTTTCATAATATTTGGAAACAATCTGACTCCTCCATTGAATTGGATTTTTAATAACTATTAAAAATAGTTGTTTCATAATTTTTCTAGTCAGTCCCATTCCTATGATACAGTATTAGTATTTAATATTGCATCCCAAAGATGGCTTTGATGTGCTAGTCACTGTAATGACATGATTTTAAATACTATGAGGGTTTGAAAATGACAGAGCATGTTGCAGCTAAATGGCTTGCAGCACCGCACTGTGTCATTTTCTTGTAGATGAGGCCTTATGCACCCTGCCTTAAGGGCAATAAGGCCTACTTAGGGTTGACTTATAAATATTTTAAAAGGAAGGTTTATGCCTATCAAAGTGGCCTGGAGACATGCTTTACAGTGCCACTTCAGTGGATGGCACAATGTGTGCTGCAGCCCACTGGTAGTATTTCATTTACAGGTCCTGGGTACATTTGGTGCCATATACTAAGGACTTAAAGGCAAATTAAATAAAACAACCAGATATACACCAATTTTGCCTTGTTGAAAAGAGGAACCAAGCACTTTATCGCTGTTGAGCAGGGGGAAAGTAGACATATTTCAATAGCCAGCAAAAAAAATCCAGGGTGACCCTGGAGAATGGGCAAATTTCCAACAGTGCTCAAAATTAAACCTTACCTTGGCCACAGGACGTTTAAATGCTTGAGAAATGCGCGTGCTTACTCATGCTGCAGCTTGAAAGTACACGCATATGCAGAACCCTCTGGCTGGACACGTATTCAAGAACCTCAGACGTCTTACCATGCTGACCCGATCAGAAGCAGGAAGGAAGAAGGTGCTTGCCCAACATGAAGATAATACCACCACCAAGTGCTGTAAGAGAATTGGGCCAAAAAGGCTAGAGGATTATCTCAAACATAATCACCCTGGAAAAAATCCTTGTCCCGGGGGTAGGAAACAAGCAGGAGGCTTTTGGGAACGCCAGCCCCTTTATGGCACACATTAGTGTGGATGTGGCTATCATTTTCAAAATCTCCTGGGCTGTTCCTGACTCGAAGGTGAACTCCACCTCAGTAGTAATGACTGGGATGAGGACGAGGGATGTAGAGGTAATAAGTGACTAGGCTATGACACAGAGAAACAAAAATAGTATAAGCCCAAGATGCATGTGCATAAGCCCAGCACTGGGAGGTCCTTCTGGGTAGGCATGCGCTCTAGAAAACCTCATGAATAGAACAGCATAGAATAGGAAAAAAATAACGGGAAGGTTTGTATGCAAGCTTTGTTCTCATGAAGTGTTGCAGCAAAGGAAGAAAGCATCCTTCCAAGGTAAAATGTGCAGCAGATAAATAAGGTTCCAGCAACACATACAACTTTGCAACTCCAAAACAAATGAGACGAGGTACTGCAGCCAGTCGAAGGAAGGCATGCTTGCCATAAAGAACAGAATGCTACTACTTATCTAATCGGCTGTAAAAAGATGGTACAAACAAGACCCATCTTTTCTTGTTGTAACCACAAGTTTAATGTTGATGCAAAAGGTACATTTTAACCCCAACCTGCCATTCAACGTATTTGAATAGTTTCTCCAGTACTTTTCATTTTTCCAGTACTCCTACCACCTCCCAACTCGGACAGTGAAGAGGCATATGCTTGTTACCCTCATGCACAGGAAATGAAAAATCAATTTCTCTCCAAAGCTGAGCGGAGAATGCTGAAGGGACAAGGAGGGGCAACAGCTGCATGAAATACAGGGTTCATTGTCTGCTTACTGTTTGATTACTGTCCCTCCTTAGTTGACTTCAGAACACTTATACTGCTAGGCGGTATGTGCTGTCCTGAGATTTTTCGGTGAAGCATTTTTTTTGCATATGGTTCCATAAATATATGAAAAGAGTGCCAGTATTTAAAACTGACGCCAAGTATAGTTAAGGCCAAAATGAATTACTTTAAAATATTGAAAATGTTTTAAGGTCACAAGACATTAACTTACGTTACATCTAAAATTGTAATTCAATGGGAAAAGCACCACGTGCATTTACCAGGCAAGTACAGGGGAGCCACTTTCAAGAGGAACAGGGAAATGCATGCACAACCATGGAGTGCTGAAAGGAAAAGAAACAAGCACTTGCAATGCAATAGGTCTCGCATTCACGCGAGTTTGAGCTATTGGCATTGTAAATGACAATGCCTTTTATTTATGTTTTGGGTTTTAAAACATAAATAAAATGCATTGTCATTTACAATACTAATAGCTTACACTCTCGCAAATGCGAGACCTATTGCATTGCAATAACGGCCCTTCTCGACCGCTTGTTAGATTGTAAATATCAGAGGAAGAGACCGGCCTGCGACGTCTTCAAAGTAGTGATAAATAAAGCAGTGAAGAAGATGTGTAAGTGTTGTAAATTACACAGACACAAAGTGTGAAGTGAGAGTTACATATGATCCAAGCTATAAACACTAAAAAAGCGCTCCAACACCTTTCGCTCTGTGATAACACTGTCGCGGCTCAGGAGGAAGAGTGGGGGGCTATTTCCTGCCCTCTCCGTGATTTGAGTGTGCAGTGTGGCATTGCGTAATGTCATTGCTATTTGGCCTAATAAAAAACACTCCAGCTGTATCAGGGTCCTGGCTTCACCTCCTGGTGCAGGGCAGGCTGTGCTTTATGGCAGGCATGGAGGGAGGGAGGGATGGTCTCGGCTGCAGCTCTGGCCTCGTACAGTGCCCCTGCTGTTACTAGTGAGCGAGAGGTACTGAGGTGGTGGATTGGTATTGGTATTGGTGGTGGTGGTGGCATTGGTGGTGCTGGTATTGGTGGTATTGTTGGTGGTGGTATTGGTGGTGGTGGCATTGGTGGTAGTATTGGTATTGGTGGTGGTATTGGTGGTTTTGTTGGTGGTGGTGGGGTATTGGTGGTGGTGGTATTGGTATTGGTGGTATTGGTGGTGGTGGTGGTGGTATTGGTGGTGGTATTGGTTAAGGTATTGGTGGTGGTATTGGTACTGGTGGTGGTATTGGTGGTGGTGATATTGGTGGTGGTGGTGGTGTCATTGGTGGTTGTATTGGTATTGGTGGTGGTATTGGTGGTGGTGGTATTGGATTGGTGGTGGTGGTATTGGATTGGTGGTGGTGGTATTGGTGCTGGTGGTATTGGTGGTGGTGGTGGTTTTGGTGCTGGTGGTGGTAGTGGTGGTGGTGGAGGTGGTGGTATTGATGGTAGTATTGGTGGTGGTGTTGTTGTTGTTGTTGTTAATAAAACAGGCTTTTGAAAACAACCCGTCAGGTGGCTTAGTGCAGATGACATGTAACACAGATGTGCTGTTGTCAGCTTCAGCCCATTAGCACACGATTATGTGTGCTACCTAGAATTCACATGACTTAATTCGCTAATCATTTCTAAATCCATTTTACTTGGGGAGGCGTTGAAACAGACACAAGATAATGCCTGGTTAAAGTGATTGAAAGCAGGCGCCCGTGTTACGGGCGGCCCTGCTTCTTTAAAAAACACAAGCAGTTTCAGCTGAAGCAGCGCATGTGCTGCCTGCAGTAAGAAACTCAATAAAGTAAATTGTGCTTACGGACTAAATAACAGGTCCTGTGTAACAACCGAAGTAAAGGGGCCAGTAGCCATGGGAGGGTACAAATGAAGACAAGGCCGTACTAAGGAGGGACTAACAAGCCTATTAACGAATCCGAAGGCAGCATTTACGAAAGACAATGACACAGCCAATGAAAAATATGGGAGGAGAGTGGGCGCGGCTTCTCTCCCATACTCTACTACAGCAGTCTCGCAGAACGAGCAGCGCATGCACGCTGCCGCTAGGCTCGACCTAAAAATAGAGGCCATTCAAGTCAGCAGTGGAAGGATACAACAATTTTTGTCAGATCGCAATGAGACCAAAATGCTACTGGCAGGGACAAATGCAGGAATAGAGAGGAAACCTCTTGAATCAAGAGCAAAGACCTGAGATGGATACTAAAGCAATGCAATCATGAGAAAAGAGCTAACCCAAAGCCCACACTAAGCATATGTAATGTATGGAAACAACAGGTCTCCAACAGAAAACAACAGGTCTCAAACAGACAGCTAAAGCACCTTTTAGCAGAGATCTAAAAAATACAAAAGGAGGTAGAGTGGAGCAAGTCAAGTATAGGGTGAGTTGGAAGGGCAACTCCACGATTACACAGGTGTTTGTCCAGATGGGAGTGCAGTACCTTTGTGGGGTGACCATGCATTGTCATTGAAAGTGATCTTGCAAGTGCCTTTCAGCAGGCGATGGGGAAGTTTTTTCATACATTCAAATGTTTGCATAAATACAGCATTAACACATAAACATGGTAATGCAATTTGTAGAGAAACATGTTCTTTTACGTTTAGATTCACTATAGTACATGGGTACTCGCAAACATTTTCCCAGGGGCCAAAATGTTAAAAGGTTGGTCTGTGGTGTGACTATTGACTGCATTGATACCAGCAGGGTGGCGGCCGGGGGGGAGGAGTAAGGTAGGCGTAGGGGAAGCAAAGCATGTACAGCTAGTGGCTGAATTGCACAATGTGGAACCAGGACACCTGGGATCAATCCCGGCTTCCCCATTTGATTAAATTGTGTGATCCTAGGCAGTTGTTTTATTTCACATTTCTTTCTTTTTCTTCATTGTCACATATGAGAACCTCAAAAAACATGACTCCAGGATGTGCGCTGTACAAAACCTTCTCCTATGTTTGGTTTCATAAACTATATTCTTGTTAATGTATAATAGCAACCCAGGCCACCCAAAGGGTGCCCATAACAACTGACTTGCCTCTTAGTTCACTATTGGCATTGTTGCCAGGGTGGGCCAAAGCATGAATGTTTCTAAATTCATGTTTGAAAACTATCACTTAAAAAAAGTATACTTCTTAATGCACTGATATAATCTGATGTACCAAGGTGAAACAGGTCTGCTTGTTAATGAAATAAACTTTTGAATTTTGAAGAGACTTTGTCATATTTTTACTGTAATATGTTTGCTGCAATATGTCTTCAAAAATGAAGGTATTCCTAAAATTAAGCAGTGCAGGACACCCTAGTTTCTTCCTTTCTTTAACTTCAATTAACCTTTATATGAATGCTTGCCTGTTTATTTAACATCTTTTTAATGTTATTGCTGAGTTGAGTAAACAGAAGCCCAGTGATGCCGTTGACCAAGGGGGCGCATGTAACCGTCAAGAGGGCCACTTGCACCCCTCGAGCCGTACTTTGAGTATCACTGCTATAGTTGATGTAGGTCTGAATTTAAAATGGCTACCACTGTTTGCCATCTTGCTTTGTGACACATGAACATTTTATTTCCAGGTGAAGCTGGAGTCCTTATTAACTAACGCAATATTCTGCTTACCTTCTTTCCCATTTGAAGAAATGGTTTCTTTTCTTTATGCTAATCAAAGAATGTTTTAATGAAAAGTGCATTTACAAGACACCTCCAGGCTGGCTCCTGTCTCTAATCCTGTTACAGATAATTTAAGTACACAGACACTGAGAGAAACTTATTTTGTGAGAAGTCCTAAGAACTTAGCGAGCAAATGTATCATTTCACTTTAAATTGATTAGACTGTCTCATGAGAACTGCGTGTAGGTGTGTCAAGTCTTAGGATTGTGGGCCAGAAGTACGACCATCAGAAATTGCGTCTCGCAAATTGCGCCAAATTGCAAGTCGCAATTTGCAAGTTGCAATTTCCAATGTACAACAGTGTCTGAGACACTGTTTGCGATTCTCAATGGGGTCGCAAATTGGATGCCTCATGAATATTAATGAGGCTGTCGCAATTTGCGACCCCATTGGGAATGGCTGGCACTCCCAGGGATGGTGGCCTGCTGGGGTCAGCAGACCTCCATGTCTGGGACTGCTTTTAAATAAAGCAGTTTTTTAAAAAAAATGCAGCCCGTTTTCCTTAAAGGAAAACAGGATGCATTTAAAAAATTTAGATGTAACTTTTCATTTTCATTTTTTAAGGGCAGGCAGTGGTCCCTGGGACCACTGCCTGCCCATAAAAAATGTTTGCGCATGCATTCCCAAAGGGGAAGGGGTCCGCTGGGGACCCCTTCCCGTTTGCGAGTGCTTTACCACCCTTCTGAGAAGGGTGGTAAACTGCGAGTGTTTTGCGGTCGCAAAACATTCTTACATAGCTTTTGGGGTCGCCATTAGGAAGGGAACGCCCCTTCCTAATAGCGAGTCGCTAAAAACTATTTTGCGAGTCGCAAATTATTTGCGACTCGCAAAATAGGGTTAGTACATGGCCCACAGGTTTTTTCCATGCGCAAACAGATCTAAAACCCATTTGCGCATGCTAAAATCCGTCGTACATCTGGCCCTGTGTGTTTTACATTAGTGTGGTGTAGATTAAAGTTAGAGAGGGTTCTTGATGCAGCTAAGAGAAGAGTAGGAGACTTAGAGCAGCACCAGCTTTAGGGCAGTGTGACCGGTGCCATTGCACAGGGCGACAAGCTTGGGGGGTGCATTCGCACTGGAAAATCAGCTGGTACCGGTCTCATCACTATAAAGTCTTAGCTGTGAGTATCGTTGTCCATTTTCAATTCCACAACATCAGGTGTTGTGGGGAAAAAAAGACGGATAATGGCGCCCAGCCGTTTGGGGATAGGTGGTCCTTCCTGTGACCTGTCTGTGCAGATTGAAGGCCCTCCGCTGTCTGCATCTCAGGAGCTGTCCGGAGGCATTGAAAAGCTCCTCCTTTGCTCGGGTATCTGTCTGTATAATTGGCAGTGACACCAGCACTTACAGCTGAGCTCTGTGCTGTTGGCAGACCATGTCTTTCAGGTCATGCTCATTAGATTTGCAGATGCCCCTCATCTAAGGAAGTGCATAAACAGAAGCATGAGATCTGTGATCCTGAGTGAACTAGGGTCGAGTCAGTGAATGTGGAGTCAAAGACATAGCTAAAAAAAAAACATTCGGCAACTCTTTTGGTCTTTCACCTTCAGATAAAATAGTGGACTCAGCTCAAATGAAAAATGAACATTAGACTAATTGGTGGGAAATACATGCTCATTGTGAAACCTCAGTTGGTTAGTGCAATCACTGCAAATGTCTGTGTGTTTAATCAGCAAGTTAGCACACTGGGGACTGGTAACTTGTGTATTTATAGTGGTAAGAGATCCCAGCCAGTGACAGAAAGCAGTGTGAATTTGTAAATCAATATTTTTAAATTGTATTACATACTGTATGAGCTAGGCTGCGGCAAAATGTGAAAACCTTTAATGTTTGAGGTAAAACAAGTGCTATTATAATAAATCTTTTAGGAAACGCAAACTGTTCCTAGAGAAAACATGTTTTATAAGTCTCCATTAAAAGGATACCCACCATTATATACTCTTGATTTATACAGTATATCTTTAATATGTGTCAGAGAAAACATAAAACTCAAATTTAAAAACAAAACGGTTGTGGTGGCGGGGCACCAACAAAACTAGTCGCACTGGGTGCCACGAACGCTAAAACCGGCCGTGTCTTAGAGTACTCTCCTAAAGTGAGAGAACTGACAGCCCTTTGTCCTTCCCTTGAGGTGTCCCTATGCTCGTTCAGCCTGTGATTTATAGGACTTGGATTTGATCAGAACTTCATATTATTTGATACATTCATATTTTGTTTAGTAATCAATACTAATTTGATTTTTGCCTTCTGTAAACATTTATTCTTTAATAAACCATCATGGTTTGAAACTTAAATATTCTCTTTCTTGTGGCACCTAATGTGCTTCACATTTAATGAATATACTAAGGGGCATATTTACAACAAAAGTGGCGGACCGCAGGTTAGCTCCAAAATAGCAAATGCCGCGCTCTGTAACTTTAGAAACACTGGGATGCGATGTATTTACAAAAATATGGTGCACCTCTGCGTTTCTCCCTGCGCTAGCGCTAAATTCAGCTGCCTAGCGCCAACACAGGCACCCTTGCACCATAGTGCAAGGGTGCCTGCGTTGAGGGAATGACTGTTTATGTGCAGGAAGCTATCCCTTCCTGCACATAAACAATCCACAATGGCGATCTGAAACTCCTATGTGTGCTGCATTGTGCAGCACACATACAAGGTGCAAATCGTCATTTTTTAAATAATTGTTCATGTGCAGGACATAAACAATCAATGGCATTTTGCTGTTTCTTTGTGTGCTGCACAATGTAAATATGCCCCTAAGTTCTTGACCAGGCTCAGTTGTGAAATTCGGTCCATCCAATCGCGCTTTATTGTTCCAGAATTTGCATAAAGAAAAAGCACTAACAGGGGTGTGATGCTGGTGTAAGGGCTGCCTCAGTGTTGGCGACAGATAGCGGTTTAGGTCGTGGCTTTAAGTGGGATGAAAAAAACTGGGGGGTCTCTCAAAGGGGCATGGCCGATGTAATTAAGGACGTGGCTTAAAAAAAACGTAGGCTAAGAATCTGTGCTTAGCATAGTGTGCCGCCCGACTAGTAAATTTGCTGCTGTGGTAATTGCATCCAGATAAATAATAAAACATGTAATATTCCACCTAGAACAAGTCAGGGCTATTGGCTTTGTCAATGGTGGTTAGTTACATAAGCTAAATAAGCAACATCTTTGGCTTTGTTGTATAAAACATTGAAAATGCTTCAGTTCTGAAATTATGAGACTGTGAAAGAACTATAAACAGTTTCTTTGATGTTACTTCAAAGGCAGTAAAGGGTGCTACTGCTGCAGAGTTCAGATTTTTTTTCACCCTGAGGTTGAGGGAAAAAATGGAGAGCCTGATAGAGACCCGTCTCAGCACCTGCTTTTTAGAACTGCCAGTGCTGGGCACCGGCAAGACCCGGCCCACTTAAAGCCCTTGTTTAGGTGTTGATGTGAAAGGTCATCGATGTGCCAAGGCTTGGATAGGTAAGGACTTTGTGTGAGGACCAATGGTGCTGCCATGTTTCCCAGGTACAGTGAAAATGCCCAAGTGGATGTCACCTGGCTGTGTACCCATGACTGTTGTGAGAGTGGTTTGTGGTCTACCTTGTGCCGGGCTTCAACAATGACTTTACTTTGGGGTCTGGCTGTTGTTGCAGTGTTGTAGGATCTCATTTCGAGTAAGAAGAGCCATGACATTAGGGCTTTTTGTAAGGTGATGTAGTCTTCTAGGTGTTATGAATTTTTCCAGGTAGCAACACTTGCTATGGGGACAAATACCTTTGCAGGTCAGCTGTCCAAGGTCCGCTGTATTACATGCTCACATCGGTTGTAGTCCTAGCATTCCTGCTTGTGGATCTGTGTGATCCTCATAAAAAATAGCTTTCTCTCTCTGTGCCTTTGATGCCTTTATCTAAAGGAGGAACAAGATAGACGCAGCCCAAGTTGAAAATTGTTGGGTATATAAAAACTGGATATTAATTTATAAATGACTGGGACACATATTCTCATTTCAATCTGACTTTTCTATATTGGTTTCAGTTGTCTTTCTGTAATTAAAGTAGACGTTTATGCAGTACTGCTCCCAAGAGAACGAATTGCAAAAATATATATATATAATGCAATGGTATTAATTATGTTTACCTTGAATCAATCGATAGGATTTAAACCTTTGACTTTTTGAATGCAGATCTCCACCGTGCCAGCATTAGTCTCGTGAGCTATATAAGTTATTGCCAACGACGGCCTCAAAATGTTCATCTCGTTTAGATTGGAAATCTGTGTGTTCTGATGAAGTTTCAAACCAATCAGAAGCGGAGCTGGTGATATGACCCTTGACACGAACCAGTTGTTCGCCAAGACACCATCTTGAGCAGGCCTCAAGGACATTCTGTTCCAGTTTTGGGAGCACACGGGGTAACTCGATGTCACTATCCTGGGATTTCCTTTTACAAGTCATTGCTTTCAGGAGTGTCGACCAATTCGATTGAATTTAACTGATCAAAGACTACAACTCCCAGAATGCACGGCTTGTTAAATGAAACAAAAGACTGAAAACAAAGTGCCCAAGGGACAAGGCATCATTTTGTAACTGTAAATTGAGAATAATAGTATAATTTGTTGTTGCGCGTTATTAGACAGGATTCAGGCTGTAGGGTGCGCTAATATTTACTATTAGTCCTCATCAATGTCATCCTTTTGTGAGACTTATTTCTCTCACCTCTTGACATTGCGAACCCATCAAACTGATGCTCCCAGTCTGCTGTCCATTAATCACAAGCTGGTTTGCAGGGACCACCAGGGAGAAAGCGGGGACACATCGCCCACCGCGGCCTTAGAGTGTGGGAACCCCGTCATTGCGCAGCCGCACATCACGTGGCCTCGTTCCATCATTTGCATTCATGCCTCCCCAGGGTGCTTTGGGAGTCGCCACAGGCCGCCCCCTCCATTCTCCTCCGTTAATGACGCCTCCGCGCTACTGCTTCTGAATTAGTATTACGGCCCCACCTTGAAGGTCACAGGGCAGAACAGTGTCTCCCCTGGGGCGCGAGGTCAATGAATCTGTAATTGGCAGTCTATGTTTAAGGCGGCTCAGCATCTGGGAGTGTAAAGTGTGTTCCATTAGGGAAGATGTGTCAGTGTTTATTGGAATACAGGCGGAGGTGCTTCATTTCTCAGGACTTGTTAATGGCTGTTTTAATGTGACTTATAATTTAAAGATTGGCTCAGTTTTTCCCTCTCTGTGATTGATGAGATGTGATATGGGAAACCCCTCCTCACGCCTTCTCTGCAGATAAACTGATGGGAATAAACTGACCTGCCCTTGATGCTGGACTGCATGCATCAATATACTCTCACCTTCCATCAAGGTGCAAATTAAGCTGTCTTTCTAATTTTCTATCTGTCATATGTTCCCTACCCTGCAGCTAGTAGCCATTGGCTACATAATGGGGCAGGTTAAAATGTCAAATTTGCTTTTGTGTTCTGATTATTTCTTGCACCATATAACCTTCTCTGGCCTCCCCAATAAACTCAGTGACAGGCTCCAAATACTTCAAGACCAAGCGCCTGGAATGTGTTTTAACCTTTGTTAGTGCAATCACCTCAAATCCACCGTTAACGCAGTCCACTTGTTCCCATTAGATACCAAGATTAAATGTAAGGTTGTGTGCAACATCCACAAAATTTACTGGGGCAAGGGGGCTGTCAGTTGCATAACAAAATTTGAGCCCCCCCCCCCCACCTGCAAAGTACATTGAGGGGCCCCCCCATGCTCCAGACCCAGTCTGGAGCTTGCAGGTCAGGGTCTCGCCGGCCGTGTACAGTGCCGTAGGGGGCCCTCTGGATCTCAGGGGCTCCCCACTGCGGGGATTGCGGAGGCTATCATTATGCCACTGGGGCCAGTATAGGCCCTACCCCCTCACCCTCTCAGAGAGTGTGTGTGTCGTAGTGGCCAGAGCTGCTGACTATGGAGCTGTGGATCCAGGTTTGAGTCTCGGCAACGGCTCAACACCCTGTAATTCTGGGCAAATCGCTTAATCTACCTATCCCTAGGAACCCCACCTAGAGACACCCAGGGGCGATTAGCTGTGCTCTACAAATGCTAGTACATACATACTTACAGAAATTGGTACCTTAATTTGCTCCCATAAAATTCCTGCTAAGAAGGTGAGCCATCTGACTAACCAACCAATCTTCAAGAGGATAACATAGGGAAGCAGATCACTAGGTAGTCAAGGACCTAGACCAGGGCTCTCTAAAGTTGGTCCTGGGGGCTGGATCCATGCCAGATTTTTAAGATTACTACATTTATCTAAATAAGGATATGCTAAAATTCTGGCATGGATCCGGCATTACAGGACTGACTTAGGAGAGCCATGATCCAGATTCTGGAGCATCCTCAACCCATAGTTGAGATCCAAATCCAAGCACATGCGACTCAGGAATATTATGAAAATGTAACATACAATCAAAATATTTTAAAACAATCAAAACATATACTACATACACCTAAAACAACAATATTCATTACAATGAAATCAAACACAATATTTTTAACTATCATATTGAAAGAAATTATATTCTTACCTGCAAAGTATTATTCTATGATATTCTTGACATCATAGCATTTTAAACGTGAACTGAAAATATATATTTTTTATTTATCAATATTATTTAACATCATGTATAGGTTTATAATTTTATTTTTAAATTATTTAATTTATTAGTATTACTATTTTACTTGATTATTTTGTTTATTTTTTTAATTTGTTAAAATTTATTTGTGAATTTAAAAATATTTGAAAGAGAATTTTCATTTAAAAACATATTTTTATTTCTAAGATTCAAACAATACAGGTTTTACTTTCGGTGTGAATTAGTTTATAGTTAACATTTCTTTCCGCATAGTTTTTATTATAGTGATTCATTTTTACTTGGCATCTGTAATCTGTATCTATGTTTTGTTGTACTCTCTATGATTGAGTTATATTTTTATTTGTGTATTTTCTACTGTAAATTGTATTTTTATATTTGAAAATTGGTTTTAGTTTTTTTTTATTTGGAGTATGAATAGTAAATCTGAGTACCCCAAAGTCCAACACTTTCACCGATGTGGCTATATTTGAAGTGGAAATAGTAAATCTGATCTCTCCAAAATCCAACACTTTCCACAATGTGGCTAAGTTTAGAGTGAGAATAGTAACTATGAGGTCAACAAAGTCCAACACTTTTCCACAATGTGTCTAAACTTTGAGTGGGGATATTTAATCTGAACTTTCCAAAGTCCAATACTTTCCCCAAAGTGGCTACATTTGGAGTGGGAATAGTAAATCTGACTTTCACAAAGTCCAACAGAATTCCCCAGTGTGGCTAAATTTGGAGTGGGAATATTAAATCTGGCCTCTTCAAAGCCCGACAGTTTCCCTTAAGTGTATACGTTTGGAGTGGGAATAGGAAATCTGATCTTCGCAAGCTCCAACACTTGCCCAAATTGGGCTACGTTTAGAGTGGAAATAGTAATCTGACCTCCATAAAGTGTTACAATTAGTCAATATTTGTAATTCTGTAGTTTGTATATTTATAACAATTTCTGTCTAACATATTTTTTTAATTTATTTACACATTTCACAACGATTATAAATTATTTAATTATATACATTTTGTCAATATCTATTTTATTAAAGACAATGCTAATCAAAATATTTTTTGTATTTACATGAACTTTTTTGTAACATATTTTTTTATTTACAAAAACTAGTATTTTTAATAGTAAAAATAACATTTTACATGTAATAGGCTTTTAGATAAGTTATTGAACAATTTATTTAAATCTGGGTTACAGTCATTTTGTACATGAATGTATTGTTTTGCCTTATTTTTGTTTTTATTAATTTTTATATATTAAATTGTGAAATATTATTGGGATTTATTTTTCAATATTTCTTAATATGTACATTTATTTTACATTTTGTATGTTTTTTAAACAACAAAATACATTGCAATATATGTTTCCATATCTTACATTCATTTATAAACTATAATATATATGCATTTATTCATTCTATTTAAAGTCATTTTTATGTTCATTTTTTTTACCTTTCTTTACCTTTCTCTTCATTTTGAAGTCCATCGTCCTCATTTTGGGCTATTTGTGGACTTTATGGACATGGTTTCCTGTTCCTGCTCTCCAGTTCAGTTAAGAGTTATTAACAATTACTTTCCAAGGGTTTAGTATATGGAGAAGGTGTTAAGAGTTAGTTATGGTAGTATTTTTTAGTTAATGTAATTGTTGTATGTTATTTGTTAGTGTAATTTCTATTAGCTATTTTGGGTTACTTTGATAGGTCTTATTGTAATTTATAATACTGTTATGGATTTTGTATTAGTTTTATATGAATGTAGTAGTACATTTTATTGGAGTGGGTTTGTATGTTTTTGCTTTGTGGTGTTAGAGGTGGAGGCAAAAGAGAGCAAGTATGGGGAAATATGACACATCCTGGGACAGCTCAGCCAATTTGGGGACTACAATAAAGGCTGAAACAGCGGGTCGAGGATAATTGTGAGGTAGGGAAAGACTTCTGTGAGTGTTAGGGATACATTTTGCATCAGTTTGACAGTCTGTAGAAGGAGGAAGAGTATGGGACTTGGTGGACAGCCTGGTTCAGGGACTAATCATGATAGCAAACATAAAATAATGTAGTCTTAGTTTAACTTATTACATCATTGTAGGGAAAGTGCCCTTTTATGTGGTCTCCTGAGAGCTATTTCTAATGGTGTTGAGTGAACGGACTCTTTGGCTCAGCTCTACATGGTTTGTTTTCACACACACGGGTGACACAAGTGAACTTAGTTCAATGTACCAAGTCTTGAACGTGCAAGACAAGTTTTTGTAACCATTGAGACCCCCACCCAATACATGGTTGAAGTGGTGTAAATGCTTTTGGGTTACTAACAGTCCCTACACTGAAGGAAGTGGCCCTTAGGGACCACTCAGGTTTCTTACAACCACCTGCTAATGCTTTCCCAAGAATGAAGAGTCGGTCAGACAGTAGAGAATACAAACATACATTTATTAGCAATACTCTGCAGAGGAGTCCAATCTGACCTGCACCCTAAGATGTCTGCCGAGGGACTGACCCCCCAACAGTCTGAAATGAGTAATCAAGGAGCCTCCAACCAAGCCCACAGTGGAAAGTTACCGGCCTGGGCCGAACATGAACAATGGAGGCACAGGAGGATGAGCTACCACTTGCCAGATGGGTACATGCTATCTGCACTTCGAGGTCATCGCGCTGAATCCTAGCGTCTCCCAACGTGGGAGCAGAACTACACACTCAGATAGGTATGCGAAGGCAGAATGGCCTATTCATTAGTAAGTCAGAAAACAGCTTTGAACAGAAGAGAAATAATAACGAAATACAGTGTTCTGCTGAGGCAAGCAATACGAATGATGAGGCCTAGTTCAGACACAGCCTAAGCAGCTTAATAAGGATTACGAAATACAAAATGGAGTCACACTTGCTAACTAAAGCTTGCACGTTGCAGGGATAACTCAGTGGGTTGCTTAACGTGAATACAAATGGCATCTATTTAGCCACACACTGCTAACCTGATATATAACATGAAACGAGTGCATTGCGGGAATGGGATTTTTCAAACCTAACAGACCCTCCTTTTAGCATGGGTGGCTAAATGCTTTATTGGGCTATCCGGTAGGGTCTTTACAATTCTAGGTGGAAAGAAAGTAATTGCATAGTCACTCAAGTTACAAAGGAGAACAAAGCAACACAGGAGCATCAAAATCACTTAATATTCGAAGATGCCCTCATCTATGAGCATGATGTCCTGGATGTCCTGCACCATCATAGTGGAGACCTTGTTATCTCGTCTTGACAATTTAGGGGTAGGGGCGAGTTTACTCACACAATAGGTGCAACAGGCTGGAAGACAGTTAATACATAGGCAACATGTAAAGATGACACCTGCGATGGCTATTGGGACAAGTAATATCTTCCAACCCCATGATGTCAGTAGACCCCAGAACCACCCTGTCAAGGACCATGACCCATTATCTTGGTGAATGTCAGAGGCAAGCTTGTGGAGCTTCTGTATAGCAGAATATACAGTGGGGGCGTGGTCAGGGATGTAGACACAGCAACTGCTACCGATGGCGCGACAAGCTCCACCCCTATCTGCGAGAATGACTTCTAAAACCATCCGGTTTTGAAGAGCAACGAGTCTTGTAGCCTGAAGCTCTACCGTAATGTTGGTCAATATTCCTGCCGTCATAGTGATAACCCCCTCTACCACCCGGGTGAGTCATCTAATATTAAGGCTATTGGCCATAGGGCCCCAGAAGGGTAGAATGCCTTTCATTGCATCAGTAAACTGTTGCAAGGTCGTGTCAGTCTGGTCTATGTCATCTGTACTAATCATCCTCTTGAACCGGGAGGCTAGGACACCTCTACGTTGTAGGCGATGAGTTTTGTGGTAGTTGGGAGGGGCTATATAAACTGGCGGAAGGAGGTAGGAAAGGTAGCACCACCTGGACCATCCCTCAGGGAGCCACACATAACCACGAGCACCACAAACAAAATAAACATTAGGCGGCAGGATCAAGGGCGGACGTTTGGCCATCCTCAATATAGAAGTGGTGTTGCATCTACTGTCTCCCACCTTTATGTCTCCTGCCCCTTGAACGCAAAAGGGAGCCAGTACATCTACCACTGCCAGGGGTATGGGCTTATCTTCGGTGACATTGCGGGCTTGGAAGGATTGATAATATTCTGATACATTGAACTGCGAGAACCCATCCCTGTCCATCTCTGTTCTGCTTGCATTTCTACCTCGATCTGCTGCTCTGAGGCAAGAATTTAAGAATACTCGATCAAACCGCCCATTCCCGGAGGAAACACCAGGGTGGGCCCTGTGTTGGGAGTACACATTGATTGTCAAGGAACGGGAACGGGTGTCTCTTTGTTCCAAGGAGTCAACCTGAGAGAACGAGCGGATCATACTAAGTAAGGTAAACCACCCCTCACAACTATTAACATAGGATAAGGGCATAGGCAACAAGTTCTCACTTTGATGTGTAACAGAAGGCAGCAAACCACACACCCAACATTTTGTCGTATTATAGGCAGCATGCGTTTGGTGCAACGTCTGAATAAAAACATTGTCCTTATAGGACTGCCGGTGCTCTTCTTTATGAGGCGCTAAAGTACCAAAAATATGTTCAGGAGGGGCTGGCGTAGTACTTATCCAAGCGTGCACAGGGTATTTCTCTTCTAGGAAGAACAGCACCCCAAATAAAACTATCAAGGAAAGCAAAATTATTGCAACAAACACTATTTTACTCTTAGTGGACCAAGAAGACCAAACAGGCCCATCTGAAGTGGGACGCAGAGCCGCAAAAGGCTGCCCCTCATCAGGAGTAGGACGACCAAAAGGATACATTTTCAAAACTTCAAAAGCAACTTATATGCGTCTCAGGGAAAAAAATTCACAGACTGGAGCCACAAAAATACAACCGACCAGAGGGGTACAATTCACCCAGTGTCCTTCAGAGCCTCACTGGCAGGCTCCTATTGTTCATCAACGACGGTGCTATGAAGCACTCCCACGGAGGAGCTGCGCGATCGCAGCCCTTGCTGGAAAACAAATCCTCTTCTTTCAGGATAGGGCACCCTCCCTCCTGGGCAAATACCCTCAACGATCCTGTCCAGTGTCTAGGGCAGTGCACCAGTGTTGTTCACTCTAATCTAAAGCAGGCACCATAGACATAGCACCTCCGCCCTAAGCTCAAGTCCTTCCCTAACTCCTGGACTGTCCTACTGGCGCACTGTCCTTCCGTCAGGGCCGCAGGTTGTACCTGGCAGCCCCAGGCACTTCCTCGTCAGCAAAAAGGGGGAGAAATTCAGGCTCACCAGGGCATTGAGACTCAGGTGTCTGTGCACTAGAAGTGGGAGCATCCGGGGCGGCCCTTATCTCTGGGGGGACCGCCTCAAATAAGGCCTTGTCGCTTTCTTCGTCTGTCTTTGCCCACCTCAATCGGGCATCAGAAAAAAGGAACGAAGCGGGGCACCCGCTCCCCTTCCTGATCACCGATGCCTTCGAGTGCCCACTGATCATACGGAAGTGGTAGAGGTACCCTCTTCATGTGCAATGCATGCACCCAGTTCTTCCGGCCTTCTAGCTTCACGGCGGTGCGGGTAGCAAGCAACACAAGGAGGGGCCCCTTCCACCTCGGCTCCAGGCAGTTCTTCCGTTGAAAATTCTTTACCATTACAAAGGTCCCGGGTTGTAGCTGATGCCCGGGCCCCTCTGGTACTGGTTGCAGCGTGGCGTGAATCTCTTGGTGGACAGAACGGAGATCTTTAGACAATTCATACAGATAATCTATCAACAGGGGGTACTCTATCTATGAGAAGCGCTTGGGTCTTGGGACGCCCCAGACGTTGGCAGGGCGCCCAAAGACCACCTCGTACGGGGACAACCCTGTTCTAGAATGCGCTGTCACTCTGGTAGATAACAAAGCCAAGGGTAATGCATCTGGCCATCGCAATCCTGTGCTTTCTTGGATCTTTGCTAACTTCAGTTTGAGAGTACCATTGTACTTCTCAACCAGACCTGCTGACTGGGGGTGGTTTGCTGCATGAAACTTCTGCTTAATATGCAAGCCCTTGCACACCAATTCAATGACTTTTGAATTGAAGTGACTTCCGTTGTCACTCCAGATCACACGTGGCAATCCTTAGCGCGGGAAGAACTCTTTTAAGAGCGCCTTCGCCGTCGCCATGGCCGTATTCTCCTTAGTGGGGTAAGCCTCAATCCATTTACTGAATGCACAAATTACTACTAGCACATACTTCATGTTATTAACTCGTTCCATTTCGATGAAATCCATCTGGAGAACCTCGAAAGGGAAGGAAGGCGGTGCAAAGTTACCTGCGGGTGTAGGAGTACCTTTCCCAGGATTGTGTTTCAGACAAATTATGCAGTGTTTCACTAGGTGCGTGGCTACCTTAGGGATATTATCATTTCGCCATACTGGGTCTAGTAGCTTACATATTCCTTTGGCACTAATGTGTGCTGGGCCGTGGGCCATAGTGACAACAAGGAGCACATAGGCATTCGGCAGCAACCATCTCTGCTGCCCAGACAAGTCAGTCCAACACCCATCCTCATCCAAACGCCCTGTCCTTTCCTCCCATACTGCCAACTCATCTACTGTCGCCTCGCCCTGTATTCCCCTGACATTTTCCAATGTGTCCTTGAACATTCCATTGTCTGGAACCCACCTAGCGGGACCTGCCACGAACATCTTTTTCATCTTTGATCTAGCTGTCTCCTTAGCTGTCTGATCTGCAAAAGCATTTCCCCTTCCAACATCGTCTGTTACTGCTTTGTGAGCGCTACATTTTATTATTGCCAACTTATCAGGAAGTGTCAGTGCTGACAACAGTCTATGTATCAATGGACCATGCTGTATTCGCAATCCATGCGAAGTCAAGAACCCTCTCTCCGCCCAGAGGCGCCCGAAATTATGAGCCACCCCAAAGGCGTACTGGCTGTCGGTGTAGACATTGACAGTCAGTCCCTCACTTAACTCGCAAGCCCTAAGGAGGGCAACTAACTCTGCAGCCTGAGCTGATTACAGTGTGTAACGTTGTGATTGTATAAGCTGCAGTGGTAGTGCCATCTGGTAGTTTGAAACAAGAGCCATCGACATATAGTTCCCCTTGGGGGTCAGATAAGGGAACATCAGTCAGGTCTACCCGTCCCTTCGTTTCTTCCTCAGTCCGAAATAAACAATCATGGGCATCATTGTCCTTTTCTTCCGAAGGGAGGGGTAGTAATGTGGCTGGGTTCAGAGTAGCACATCGTTTGATGGTAATGTGCGGAGCAAACAAGGTTAACTCATATCCAGTGAGACGCGCACTAGTAAGGTGCTGCGTCTTTGTCTTGTTCAAAAGCGTGTCCACAGCATGGGGTACCATTACTGTGAGATCAGTATCAAGGACGAGCCCTGCCGATTGTCTGATAGAAACTGCCACCGCCGCGGCAGCCCTCAGGCAGCTCGGGAGAGCTCTGGCGACGTTATCAAGAATAGCAGAGAAATAGGCGCAGGGTCTCTGCTTACCACCGAAACCCTGTGTTAGAACAGAAAGCGTGCAACCGTCCGCCTCATGTACATAAAGCACAAAAGGCTTCTGGTAATCAGGAGTACCAAGCACAGGAGCAGAGCAAAGCGCCACTTTTAATTGCTCAAAAGCTTGCTGGCATGCAGATGTCCAAGGCAAGGGTTCATGCACGTCTTTAGTGGTCAGGTAAAGGAGGGGTTTTGTTAGTAGGGAATAGTTGGGATCCAATGCCGACAATACGAAGTTATCCCAATAAACGCGGGTACCTCGCGTTGGGCCTTAGGAACAGGCATATTAGTAATAGCAGCTATGCGTTCAGGTGTTTTTCGGCGACCCTCCTTCGACAGTAGGTGACCTAAATAGATGACCTCCTATCGACAATATTGACATTTTGAGAGTGACACCTTGTGTCCATGGTGTGCCAAATGTAACAGTAATTTAACCGTGGCTTCTTTACAACCAACCTCAGTGTCCGAAGCCACAAGGAGATCGTCAACGTACTGCAACAGCACATTACCAAGGGGAAGCTCCAAGGAATCCAGTTGACATTTTAAAGCCTGACTATAGATACTCGGACCTTCTGTATAGCCTTGTGGAGCACGACAGAATCTAAAGCTTCTTCCGGCTATTGCAAATCCAAACAGATATCTGCTATCTGTATGGATTGGAATGCTGAAGAAAGCATTCTTCAAATCTATTACTGAAAAGAATTTGGCTGACGGGGGAATCATTGTCAAGATCGTGGTAATGTCTGGGACTACAGGATACTGGGGAACCACTATTTTGTTAACCTCTCTAAGGTCAATGACAAAGCGGTAAACATCAGGGTGGGCATCAGAAGAATCCAAAGGTGCCTTTTTGAGTATAGGAAGGATAGGGCTATTACACACATTCGCTACTGTCTCTTCAACCACACCAGACTTAATCAAATCCTGTATTATTTGCAATAAGGCCTTTTCTCCTGCCTGGGATATCTTGTACTGGGGAATACGCGGCAATTTAGCATTGTCTTTGATCTGTATAGAGACTGGTGGGATCTGGAGCAACCCCACATCCGTGTCTCCTGTATCCCATAATGAGCGTGGCACATCTTTAAACTCGACGGGAAGGGGGGCATCCTTTGCAAGGCATTGCTTGGCACGGGCCACTCGTGGTCCAATAGTCATGTAAACACCGTCTGGAGAACAAAAAATTGTTGCATGCAACCTTTTTAACAAATCCAATCCCAACAAATTCTCCCCACAATTTGACGTCAATAGGAATGGTGAGTCAACCGTAAAGGGGCCAATAGTCAAAGCAAGAGGTTTGGAAATGGGGCTAACAACCGGCACGCCTGAAAAACCCACCAAAACATTGTTTTGGCCAGACAGAGCTGCCCCCGGGACCAGTGAACGGGAAACAGAGCTATTCATAGCCCCTGTATCGACTAAGAATTTCTCGGTTGTACCATGTAAATCTGCAGTGACATAGGGTCCACACTGATCTACAGGCACAGGAACTCTTCCCTTACCCTGTCCCTGACTGTCCTAGCTGTGAGACATCCCTGTCACTTCATCCATGTCATAGTCATCATGATAGTACTGTCTCCCTCGGGGGTCGTCGAAGTAGTTCTCGCTCTGTCTATTAGATGATGTGTTCTCTGATCGCATGTCCCCACGGCCTCCTCCTCCCCTTCCACGTCCTCCAAACCCCCCACCTCTCGGGGCCTCACCTCTCTGCGACAACTCCGGACACTCATTCTGCCAATGTCCCTCCCGCTTGCAATATGCACATTGATTGAGCCCAAGGGGTGCATTCGAAGTACCACCTATGTTAGTCCAGGGCAGCCGCTGGGCCGAACCCGAACCTCTTCCTCTTCCCCTCGCAACTTGCTGCATCAACACCCTCGTTTTCAAATCCTTTGACTTTTTCTCCACTCTTTCCTTGTCCTCATTCTCTCTATGCTCGTAGTACTGTGCCATACTCAAAATCACTGACGGGGAAGAGGTGCTCCAAGTGCTTTCTGAAGCCTGCAACCTAGTCGCAATCTCAGGAAGCAAGTTGTTAACAAACCTGCTGACAAACAAACGTACACCACCCTCCAGTGACAGGTCCTGGCCGCTAAAGTCGAGAAACACCCCTTCAAACCTAGTAAAGAAATCATACACACTCTCTTCCTTCTTCTGACGACATGCAGTCAACTTGTCCCAATCTACTCGTCTCGGCGGTATAAGGGAATGCATATAAGTGATAATGCGACCCGGTAAAGCCAATATCTCCGCCTTTGGCTTGTCACCGGGCTTGCGGTCCTTATCCCACGCCTTGATCTGATCCCATGTTCCCCCCAATTCCACCACATGGTCCTGTGTATGCACTTGCCTCCATATATCCACTGGTACCAACAAGCCAAAGAACAACTCAATATCTGCTAACGTCATCACCGTGGAGGAGGCCGCCTCTGTCAACTCTTTGTAGTACGCAGTCGGGTTTTTCCGAGGGTCCGGCAACTGACTTTTAAGGGATATTACCTCACTCCTCTTCCAAGGAGTATAGATCCACTGTTCCTGAAACCGAGCATCAACTCGTGGCCTAATTACAGTATTCGTGGAGTCGCCCAGTTCTGGTATTTCAGGATGATAAATGGGGTGGACCTCCCTCATGGGGCACTGGGTCACCATCGTCAGAACCTTTTGGAGCAATCTGCCTCGATATCCCACCAATGTCGTTACATCGCTAAAAACCTCATTAGGAGCCATACCTGCAGCATATACTCTGTCTCGGAAGTCATAGATGATCTGCGGTGCAACACCCTGAAAACACTGTTCCTACAGTCCTATTAACGTGGCCGACATGTGCTTAAGGGCATGCTGCTGTATGAAGGGCTCATAATCTTTCATCACACTCCACACATCTTCCACACTATAGATCGGGCTCCGAGCCCACTGAGTTGCCTGATTCGCCACCATTTGCTTCTCCTCATTACCCACAGCAGAACGCACCAACACTTTGTCCATACGGTCCCATGCTGCCGCCCAATTCCCTTCATGAATCCCCCGTAAAGGTGTTTCGCCATTCAGCGGTGTGTGGGGCGTCATACTCGAGGGAGAAAAAGCGGATGAGGAGACAGGTATCATCATATAAGGAGACAGTGTTGTAGGAGTGAAAGGGGGTGTAGCTGTAGATACAGAGTCAGTAGACGGAACAGGAGAGCTAATGGCTCCCGCCCCTGTTACTGGCGTGAGCAGAGAGGAAGCAGGCTGGGCTGGGGCCGAAGCAGTTGGACTAGGAGCAGAAGTACTAGAAGGAGTGGCACCAGAGGCCGGGGACTGAGATGCTGGAACCCTTGGGTATATCCGCTCGGGAGCGTAAGGTGGAGGAGGGCGAGAATCCAATAGCTCTTCAACGAAAACGTCACCTTCCTCCCTAGTAACATAGCATTTATCTGTCTGCAATCTGAACTTTCTATCCGCACATTCTATGCTTTCTCTATCTTTTCCCTTTCATAGGCCACTGCTTTCTGTGTTATAGTCTGCGTCTGTCTCTTCCTGGCCTCTTTCTCCGCTCTCATACGCCGCTGCTTTGCTTCCTTCTGCCATACTCTTAGGGAATCAAACATCGACTGTCTGCTCTTTTTAGCGAACAACTTGTCCTGCAAGAAATTCAATTTTTACTCATCAAACGAGCAAGTAAGTCGCCATTGTAACTCAGCATTGTCCCTCGTATATTTATTCCACAATGTGCTAAACATAATAGGGCCAATACCGTGCTTGACGTGTACGTCAAAATTTGGAGTACCCTCCGGAGGCGCAGGCTGATTCTCTTCCAATCGAGCCTCAGTAGAACAACACCGACATCCAAAACACCCCAATTTGCTTAAACAAGGCATCTTAATATAAGACACATGCACTGTCCCTAACGGACAAGTATAATACTAGCAACGATAATATAAAGGAGAGAGAAATTATTAAAAAAAAAAAAAAAAACATTATTCAAGAACGAAACCAAATGGTCCGGAGACCACTCCCTACAGTCCGGAGACTGTACCAAGTTCAAAAAGACAGGCTCTAGCCCCAGACCTTTTCAAGCATTGACCAAATTACCAGTTGGCCTGGCAGAGTGTTCGCGAACAGTCCCAGACCTTTTCAAGCGCGGGCCAAATTTCCAGTTGGTCTGGTAGATTGCTCACAAACACTCTGTGCCTTTTCAAGGGTCCTCAGACCCACCAAGTTCAAGACAAGACAGCCCGAAGACCGTACCAACACACAGCCCGTCGACTCGTATCGTTCAAGCAAGGCAGTCCGAAAACTGCCCCAAGACAGTCTGGAGACTGTACCAAGACACAGCCCGTAGGCTCGTGTCATTCAAGAATGGCGCCATTTTTCCAAGAATCAAATCACTCACCTGGTGCACACAGGTCGAGTCAAGTTATTCTCCACTGCCTACTCTTCAGACCAAACGGTCAACTCCAAGGTTTCGACTTCTCAGGACCCCAGCCGGTGACCACTAGACGAGGAGACGCCCGATCAGCCGGGCGTGGCAGCTGCGAGAACCAAGCTCGATCGTGTGGGGTACCCTGATCCGCCCAACTGACCAAACGCAACCCTGACCCTGCAACCCGATTACGGGCGAGCTGGATCACCTTGCGGGGTCCCTGTTCGGGCGCCAACTGAAGGAAGTGGCCCTTAGGGGCCACTCGGGTTTCTTACAACCACCTGCTATGCCTTCCCAAGAATGAAGAGTCGGTCAGACAGTAGAGAATACAAACATACATTTATTAGCAATACTCTGCAGAGGAGTCCAATCTGACCTGCACCCTAAGATGTCTGCCGAGGGACTGACCCCCCCAGCAGTCTGAAATGAGTAATCATTCCTCCCAAGGAGCCTCCAACCATGCCCACAGTGGAAAGTTACCGGCCTGGGCTACCACTTGCCAGATGGGTACATGCTATCTGTACTTCGAGGTCATCGCGCTGAATCCCAGCGTCTCCCAACGTGGGAGCAGAACTACACACTCAGATAGGTATGCGAAGGCAGAATGGCCTATTCATTAGTAAGTCAGAAAACAGTCTTGAACAGAAGAGAAATAATAACGAAATACAGTGTTCTGCTGAGGCAAGCAAAACGAATGATGAGGCCTAGTTCAGACACAGCCTAAGCAGCTTAATATGGATTACGAAATACAAAATGGAGTCACACTTGCTAACTAAAGCTTGCACGTTGCAGGGATAACTCAGTGGGTTGCATAACGTGAATACAAATGGCATCTATTTAGCCACACACTGCTAACCTAATATAACATGAAACGAGTGCATTGCGGGAATGGGATTTTTCAAACCTAACAACACCGAGATCCACGGTGACCGTGGTGATTGGAAACAAACCTATTTTGTTCTCTTCAGCACCACACACACAAACTGCACTAAGAAAAAGACACTTTAACTAAAAAGCGTGTTTATTTCAACAGGTTCACCCTGTTGCTTAGCACATCAAAAACAACCACACAGAATATATTTAAAACAGCACAAATGCATGTTGTGAACAACGAGAATAAAATGAACATTTCTACCATGGTTAAAATGTCATCTAGAAACCTAACACCACAAACCCTACTTCTATGCACTACACTAGGAGAGCATGTAGTAGCATTACTTGCATCTAGAGTTTCTTAGGGAGAATGAGTGCACTGCATACCTGTCTACAGCCAAGCACTGTAATTATCAGTTGTCAAGGAGGCCAGGGTCCCTGCAAAAGGAAAACACATGTCACATCAGCATCGGCTCCTCCATGACTCGGGCTCAATATCAGCTTTCAGTAGAACGTGAGATACAGCAGGATCTCTGGCAGCCAAGATCTTCTCTGGCAGTATCTTGTGCGATAACCTGTGGTGAAGGACCTCTCCTGAAAAGTGGTTAAGTGGCAGTGCTTTTATACCATATGTTATCTAAGATGGAATTTCCAACATCACCTTATGAATATCTGGTATTACCAATGAGCATCAATATGCTAGTCTAAGATGCATTCTTATAAACAAATAAGGAAAAAATACGACAATTCAGACTACACTGTTTTGCTATTGTCTGAGTGACTTGACTCTTTCACAAGTTCTTGGCAAGATTAGAACAGACAATATCTACATCACGTTCATGATTCTGCAGAAATGCAGAAATTGAGCCTCAGTCTACTTAAAATGGAGTCGAGCCTTAAAGTCTTTAAGTCATCCCCTGCTCATACGTCTAAATTGTGACGTCATATGGGGGGAGATATATAGGGATTAATCTAACTTATAGTGAAATTCATGCTCTCGGAACATGGAAATATAAAACTTTATATTTAAATAAATCTCATACTATATATCATGTACTTGTGAAAATAAAAATGAGTAAGCATAAATGTAACTTCATAAATCATGATTATATAAATAGTAAGAATAAACCCAATAAACTGTGCATGAATTCATTTCTTTGAGCCTTGCATGTTGCAAGCAATAAAGTATCAACATTTTAATAATATATAATAAGCATTATTATATTAGCATCTATGTTGGTTAAGAGGGATGCATGTGGGTGAATGAATATATCAGGTATGATATTGAATAGGCCAATTAAAATTAAGCAGCTTTAAACGTTAACAATTAAAAATAGTCTGTTGAAAAATCTTCAGCTTCACGACAGTCTTTGTGGTAGGTTAGAATCCTGTGTTGAATCGTAAGTTGTTTTTCAATCCTTGTCCAAGGACATGTCAACGTCAGCAGATTTACATGCAGTGTACGTGTGGTTGTGGAGAAAAACAGTCAATGCATGCTTGTTGGTTTTAGCTCAGACATAGGATGGACCAGCAAGCGTTTGCAATTCTAAAGCAGTCAGCGATGGGAGAGTACTGCATTTAGAGGCTTGAACATTAACAGTGAGTCAAGCTAGTCATCAAGCAACTCGTCAGAGTGTCACTGGTGTAGTTGATCCATCATGCTTAGCATTTTGTAGTAGGGACTGATACATTACTCGGCATTGTCTCTGGTGTAATTGCAATGGTTGCAGCAACATTCCCATGTCTAGGAAAGCGAGTGGAGGTTGCTCCTAATGTAGATCCAAGATGATTTCTACTAGACAGTTTATTCACCAGAACACAGGTCTCCCTTGTGTACTGTCTATTTTGTGAAAGGTTAGCATGCAGTATTTGCTAAGTTCAGGAAATCCAAGCATGTCCCAAATATCGTGCTAGGGTTTCTCTGAATCTTTGTTCAGCTGGATAAGTGTACTCCATGTTATTGATTTCCCCATTGGATCAGGAGAAAGATGACAATACCACAGATGATAAGAAGTAGAATGGTCAGAAATTCTCCAAAAAGACTGGAGAATTAAGAATGAAAAAACTATGGAATCAGTCCAAACACAGTTTATCGATTCACAATATCAGCAAAGTGAGTAGGGCATTACATCTGTATCAGGCTCTGAATCTCTGAAGCAGTTGTGGCTGTCTGTAGGCTGTACGTTTCGGCCGCAGAAGTCAAAGTGACTTCTTTTTGTAGTAATACTGCAAATAATTTGCAAATTTCGTCAAAACACATGCTTCTCATATCAATACTAGGCCAAGGGACATTTTTGATTACATGTTGAGTCGGTGGGTACAAGGTCCTTCCACAAAACTGCATTGTTTTAGAAATCATAATCACATATAGTTGACCTGGTTTCATGCCGCAACAAGTAACCAGTGCTTAATTTGAGCAGGTGGTTTCCGGTGCTCAGCACCTGCACTTAATTGTCAACACCGGCACATATGACAGCCTACCACATGGTGGAGCTGTTTGTGAAATTTGGCGATGAGAACAACAACAGCTGTTTATTAGTTCATTATACATTAAAAACAGCTAATACATGCCGTCCAAATCGTTCTTATAGCTTTGGACGCCTAGCATAGTCTGAATTGTCACACCTGTAGGAGTGTGATTTTTAATTGTTGTGTTGTTACTGGCACTGGTGGGGGCAGTGGGTGGTGCAAACTGCAGTGGCCTCCTGATGAGGGCTCTGGCACCTAATTTATTTTTACAAATTATGTACTGCAAGTTACATTAGATAGCATCAAATAGAAACCATTGTACAGTAGTTCCTGGTGTGTGGGGATAGATGCAGTAGTAGTAACTGACAAAACACAATTTAACCCTGGCATATAAATGCTACACATTCCATGCAAGGAAATGGAATCACACGGATAGGGAGTGACCTAACAGATTTCTACAGCTGCACCTGCTAATAAACACAGGGTCATCTTCATTCAGGCACATGCAAGAAAAAGGACATTTTCACAAATGGAACAGATATGAATTATGCATTCTTTAGTACCAGCCTAATGATTTGTACTTCTGACAGTCATGAAAGTGAAAAGTTGTGATTGTCAGAGAAATAATACCATGTATTAGCCAGGCAATAGGTGGATGGTTGCGAACTGAAAATGGTGCTTTTTCCACTTGTTCGATACTCAGCAAAGCTATTGTGGATTCTTTTTTACCCATTGTTTTCTGTGTTAGAGTCAAATTACAAGGCTCAAAAATGATTGAATCATTTAGACATTGCCAGGGCACAAAACCTGATCTGTATAATAGCTCTTAGCTGAGGCTGGCCATGTTGTAACAGAACTAAGTCTCCTTTGAGGAGGTCTAAGGCTGAAGACAGGATGTAGTTTAATGAGTACACTCTCTTAGAGAGCATATGGATGCCATTACTTTAAACATATTTGCAGGTTTTCCTTATTTATGTTATTATTAAATTGAATTTGTAGGGTGCACAGCTACCCCAAGGGGTTTCCATGCGCCGTCCCGGTAGGAAAGAGAAGGTAATGAACGAAAGAAAGGAATTAGAGATTGAAAAACCAAGTCTTCAAACCTTTGCGGAATACACCATACACGGTTTCCTCTCGTAGTGAGACAGGTAGAGAATTCCAAAGGGTTGGTCCTAAATAAGAAAAGGACCGACCACGCATGCAAGAGAGTTTGATTTTTGGGACAATAAACCTAGTTTGCTGGGCAGAGCGCAGAAGTCACGAGGGTTGATAGCGCTGAACTAGATCTTGCAAATATTTCAGGGCCACTCCAGTTTTAATTTTAAACATATAGCACAGGGCTTTGAATTTGACTCGGTTCTCGGTGCCTAATTCTCTCTGTACATTCTTTTTCTGAGTATTTGGTCCATTTGTTATAAATGGTATATATTCCAGCCGCTTTATATCATTGTTTTCAAGTGGGATGTGGTCCCAGAAAGAAGACATTATAGTTAAGGTTTAGATTTTACACACACAAAACCATAGAAATTCAGCAGTTATAGTTACCTGAGCTAACTATAACTTACGCCCACACAATGCACTGCTTATGACTTCACATATTACATCATTCATGACATGGTCAGTGATATCACTGATGACATCTCAAATTACATCACTGATGGCATTACTCAACACACCCATACACACAAGGATACAGTAACACAGCCACTCACATAATATATTGTTAGAAGTAGTATCACTCAGTAGTAGAGCACCTACTATACTAATTTAACATTTGTAATAGGTTAGTATATATGTTTAAAACCCTTAAACTCTTAAAAACACTTATACTCGCTTGATGATGTCAGCAGTGATGTCATTTGAGATGTCATCAGTGATGTCACTGAACACGTGATGAGTGATGTAATATATGAGGTCATAAGCAGTGCATGCTAGGGCGTAAGTTATAGTTAGCTCAGGTAAGAGGAGGAGTGTTAATAGGCGGCGCTTGCGTCAGCGTCACGCCTTGCACCACCTGTGATAAGGCGCAGACCGGCAAGCTCCAAAATGGAGTGTGAATGTAATGACCAGTCAGCCCCCAAGCCCAGTACTGACGTAAGCTGAGGAGGATGAGACAGGAGCAGCAAGCCTCCGCTTTGAGGAGATAGAACTCGGAGCGAAGTTGAAGGCATTCCAGAAAGAAGCCAGTTTCTGCCATGGAATTGCAGGGAACTTGGAGCAGGGCACTGCACAGGTATTTACCGAGTAGTGAAGTGGAGAAATAAACAGAACTTTGTTTTTACATCTTTCAAGGATTTTAAGGAAAATCTTGTGACAGTGATAAGAACTTTCCATCTGTGATTGCCTTTGTTATTTGGAAATTACAAATTACCGTGCAACGCAGGATATTCAATTGGTATGACGTTTATTATGACGAACTGAGTTGCAAAATATGAACGGAAAGTATTTCCTGTGTGGAAGTAATTGGCATATTTATGGCAAACATGATGGTGTTACAGATTGAAGAAGGCAGGAAATGCCGAAATGCGTCTCTGTTTGAAGGTGGCATTTAATAAATACAAAGTGCTTTTTCTCAAGTGAATGCAAGGATTATTTTGTTATTTCAGAGGAGGAGTGTTAATTAGCTCAGGTAACTATAGCTGCTGAATTTCACTAGTTTTGTAAGAGTAAAATCTGAGCCTAACTATAACGTTTCTGTAACCTTTGGTATTTCAGTGAATTTCTAAGGTTTTTTAATTCTATTTCCAAACTATAACATCCCTCTAACCTTTGGTTTTTTTAAGTGAATTTCTATGGTTTTTTTTAACTAGTAGTCATGTTTGCAGAGTGGTGGCGAAAGGGGGCATGGCCTTCGACGACCTGTCAGCAATCCTGCTGTGTGGGACTTACTGGAGGTAACAGGAGGGGTTGTTGGCCCCCAAGGACCCTCTGCAGCCAAGTGAAAGTAGTGCACCAGGATGCGCATTTGCAGATTGGTGGAGATAGGGGGCGGGGCCTCTGACCAGCTGTCAGCAATTGCGCTGTGAGGGATTAACAGGAGGTAACAGGAGGGGTTCTTGGACCCCAAAGATCCTCAGCATCCAAGGGGACTTCATCCCCCAACCAGTACTACGCCAGGAGGTGCGTTTGCAGAGTGGTGGAGAAAGGGGGTGTGACCTCTTAACACCTCTCAGCAATCCCGCTCATTGTCTGTGGGACTTATTGGAGGTAACAGGAGGGGTTGTTAGCCCCCAAGGACCCTCAGCAGCCAAGTGAATTCATTCCCCAACCAGTAAAGCACCAGGAGGTGCATTTGCAGAGTGGTGGAGAAATAGGGGTGGCCCTTCGAACACCTCTCAGCAATTCCACTGTGTGGGACTTACTGGAGGTAACAGAAGGGGTTCCTGACCCCCAAGGACCCCAGCATCCAAGGGGACTTCATACCCCAACCAGTAGTGTACCAGGAAACGCGTTTGCAGAGTGGTGGTAAAAGGGGGTGGGGCCTTCAGTGATGTGCCAGCTTTGTTTTTTATTTTTTTATATTATTACAGGAGGGGGGCCACGTGGACCCCCTCCATGGCCGATGTCGGTCCAGGGGACCCCATTCCTTGGCCATTTAAAAAAAAAATTAAAAACAAGGGGAGAGGGGCTCCGTGGCTCCTGACTCGGTCCGATTTCGACCCCGGGGACCCCATCCCCCGTGGCCTGGACTCTATTCTGGATGCCCTAGCCTGAAGGCCCCTGAGGTCCCTGCCGGCTCCCCGCCTCCTGAAGGAGCCGGCATTGCTTTTACAGAGAGGGAGCTGCTGAACATGTGGCTCCCTCTTTATGAAAGCAATTCTGCTCAGCTTCTAGCAAGTGAGAGCATTTTTTATGCTCTCGCTTGCTAGAAGTGGAGCGTTTGCTATGCCTTGGTGGTAGCTGTAAAGCTCCCGCCAAGCCTTAGCAAACAGCTATGTGTGTATGTGTGTGAGTATATATATATATTTATACTCACACACATATATATATATATATATATATATATATATATATATATATATTCCCATTATAGTTAGAAACTAGCATTTAAAAACATTTGGAATTCACTGAAAAAACCACAGGTTTCAGGGACGTTATAGTTAGTTGGACATTTCACTCGTACAAAACCAGAGAAATTCGGCCGTTATAGTTAGTTGAGCTAACTATAACTTGCGCTCCCGCAATGCACTGCTGATGACATCACATATTACATCACTCATGACATGGTCAGTGACATCACTGATGACATCACTGATAACATCTCAAATGACATCACTGATGACATCATCCAGTGACTGAGTGTTTCTAAAAAGTTTAAATATGTTTTATATATATATATGCCAAGGTGTATTGAAGAATGAGTGGGTGTATGAGTGTCTGAATGGATGATTTAGTAGGTGCATGACTGACTGTATAAGTGAGTGATTAAACGTGTCTTACTAATACATGGGTGACTGACTAATCTGTGTGAATGTCTGTATCAGTCTGTCAGTTGGTGTGTAAGTGGCTGCTTGGGTTGGTGAGTAGCTACATGAGTGTCTATATGGGTTATTGATTGGTTGTCTGAGTACCTGAATGGGTGCCTGAGTGTCTGTGTGGGTGGGTGGGGTGTGTGTGACTCCCTGCATGGATCTGTGAGTGGGTGATTCACTGGGTGTATGGGTTCAAGAGTATGTCTGTGAGGGGTTGTATGGGTGGGTGAGTGTGTGTATGGCTGTGTTGGTGAGTGAATGGATGTCTCAGTGGTATATGTGTGAGTAACTACATATGTGAAAGGCAGTATATGTGAGTGTTGGAGTAAATAAATGACTATATGTGAGAGTGTGTGCTTGTGTCAGTGATTGTATAAGAGAGTAAATATGTGTTAGTATCTGTATGAATAAGTGAGGTGGTGTGTGTATAACTGTATAGGTGAGTAAATGAGAGTGTGATTGATTCTTTGCATGACTGACTACCTGTGTAAGTAACTCTATGGGTGAGTGGCGGTGTGTGAGTGTCTGTATGGGTGTATGAGTACATATGATAGTGGCTGTATTGATGAGTGACTGCATGTATGAGTGACTGTATGGGTGAGTGAGTAGATGTGTGTAGGCCTAGGAATCAGTGAGTGGGTATGTAGTAACTGGTATTGGTGTGTCTATGGTTTTGAGAATGGCAGTCTGTATTTTAGAGTGGGTGTATCAAAGGTTATATTAGGGTGTGGGGAGGTGCATCAGATTATCATGTGGATGATGTCATCAGTGATGTCATTTGAGATGTCATCAGTGATGTCACTGTTTTCTCCTCCTTTTTTTGGAATGGCACAGGTAACATACTCTTCAATGAAAGACAAAACAGTTTCATCAGAATCAGTTCCACATTTAGGTGCATTCGTGATCCATAATAGCATGTGTATATGAGGAGCACCTCTGGCTTGGTACTTCTTTCTCCAAAAGAAATCAGTAACTTCTCTAAGAGGTGGATTATTTTTATTGCAGATAAAAGACATCATAGCTTGAAACCTATGATTAAAATATCTGCACACATTTACAGGATCCAAGGAACACAGTTCTCCAGCTGTCTTCAATTCAATGTTTCTTACATTTGAATTTGTTTGTCGTAGAAATTCAAGTAAATCGTCCCACGCATATTCAGCACAGCTAAGCGTAACAAATCACGTAGAGGTACCTAAGTTTCTTAACATACATTTAAGTTCTCCGTGACGACGATACCAATACTCATTAGTACCACATTGACACGCCATCAAATTAATTAACTGAGATTCTAAATGATCGTCTCTTTGTTGAACTTTGTCCAAGAATTCCTTTGCAGAAACATGTGTACAATGAACTCCTGTTTTTAATATGTGGTTCACTGCATATGAAAGTCCAGACAAATCACTTTCAAACAGACGATGAAATATGTATGGAATACACTGTTGAAATCTTGGATCTTCTGAGTACAATCTTGTCGAACGGTATTCTGAAGCTGGAATCTGTAGTGGTCATTCATCATATAGTCCACCTTTTCCAGTGGGGAAGAGCTGTGGAAAAACGAGCTTCTAAACTTTTTTCCCATACACTCATGGGAGTTCCCTTCACTTTCTTCATTTGAAATAATTCAATAGTGTTTCCTATCACTTCTTTTGAATGTAGAGGATGTATACTGTAATGTTCATAAATTTCTTCACTCCTAGAGTTGTCCACTTTTTCTATTTGGCCAGTTGAAATTTCTGTTTCATCTTCTAAACATATTTCTTGTTCTTCCACATTTACAGTTTTATAATAAATATTGTTTTGTACAAGATATAATGTAGCCTTTTGAGGTTTGGTGACATCTACTAACTCTTGCCATATTTTCCGACTCTTTGTTGGTACACCATTAACTAGATTAACTACAGGTTCACTTTCCTCTCTCTCTATACCAACAGTTTCAATATTTTTCTTAAAATCTAAAGGTAAATACACAACTCTTCATTTCAGGCCTCTTTGTAAATCTGTTGGAGGCAGCTTACCAGTGGCGGCTGGTGACATTTTAAAGTGGTGAGGCATAAAATGATTGTCATACTGCACCGTAGCATGCGAGCGCCTGAACAACCGAAAATTTTGAAAAAAGAGTGGACAAATGGTGCATTTTCAAGCAAATTTGAGAAAGCAGGAAGGTTAATAAAGCAATTGTGAAAGTGCAGTTATTACATTAATACAGAGATGTCATATAACATAGGTAGCTGCTCATTCAGTATAACCACAGAGCTTCATAACAGAATTCAAGATACAATGCATTTCTGAGTACCTCACAGATGTTTTTTATTTAACAAACAACTAAACAGGTCGCAAATTAGCAGCATTCAACATATTGTTCACTTTTTGTAGATAAAATCAGCACGTCTGTCTTTAAGAGCAGCAAACTTTTCAATAACTTGAACGTTAAAGTCTGGGATTCTTTTAACTAGGTCGTTCTCTATAGAGAGCATTGCTAAAGCATTCAGTCTTTCCTGAATCATTGTGTTCCTCAGGAATGTCTTAATTCTGTTTAAGGTGGAAAAACATCGTTCCGACTCTGCTGTTGTCATAGGAGTGGTAATGACAATTTTTTGTAAAGCCACTGTCTCTTTAAGTGACTTTTCCATATTAAGTTTCTGAATTAAAGCCAGCAAAGAAATGGCACCAGTGGCCTTCCGGTATACACTCATTCCGTACAGTACAGTCAACTCAGTTTTCAGGTCCTCTTTGTTGAGCATAGGATAAGCTTCCACAGCATCATTCAGAGCTTGCTCAGGGAAGGATTGATCATATTTTGCAAAGTGTTCACTTTGCAATAATGCGGCACTCACCAAATGTTTTGTGAAAGAAAAACGATCTTGTGCATGCACAATTATAATGTCACATATCGCCTTTGCAATTCGGACCAGACTGCTGATGTTTTTCCTGCGGTTTGAATAAGTAGAATCCTCTGGCAGTTTGCTGTCTAAATTGTCAACCCCATCTCTCACTTTGCTCATGTTGGTGACAAACATACTGGTATCTCTTTGCACAGAGACAGTATCTATGGCTCGTGCTTGTAACTGGTTGTATAATATGTCGACAAAAACATTATGTCATGAAATAAAAACAAAAAGAACTGAAACTCTCTGTCTTGTAGTGTTCTAGCAAAGCCACGGGCTTCATTCTGACTTTTGTAATCAAAGTCTTCATTGGCTTCTATGGCGTCAAAACATTTCTCAAGGTCCTCCCTATGTTTATATATTAGGTTGACTGTACGTATGTTAAAGTTCCAACGAGTTGAGGATCCCCTTGGAAGCCATTTGTCCACAATCTCCTAAAGTGCTTCCGTTCTTTTGGGGGAACGTGAGAAGAATGCTGCCATGCCTCCTACATCCTGAAAGAAAATTCGTGTCTCGGAGATCTTTGATACTGCCTGTTGCATAATAAGATTAAGTTGGTGGGCGTAACAGTGCACATAATGAGCATTAGGGTACACAGCTCTAATTATTTTCTGTACTCCACCAAGGCTTCCACTCATTACGGACGCACCATCATAGGTTTGTGCGATAAGTTTTTTTTTTTGAGGCAGCTCTGGAAAAATGAAGTTCAGTTCACGCAGTATAGCTGAAGTAATGGTTTCTGCACTAGAGTCTCTTAAATGTGTTGTTGTATTCCTCTTAGGGTATCCATAAACGGGCTTTCCAGTATCATGTCCTTATATAGGCACAATTCGCCCTGCCCTTATATAGGCATAAAATCCCAGCCCTTATTTAGGCATTAAACCATGCACTCCAAATACAGGCATGGTCTCTGACATCCGTCCACCCTAACGTCACAACGAGTTCATGAAGAACAGACCCTTAGGCTGCGGGAGTTTCCCTAGTCCAGGACTATTGATTTCTTCAAGGACTCATACATTATGCATGAACCATTATTCCTTAGGGGATTCATTCATGACGTCTTTCGCTGTCCAACTCACGTCAATACTAACATTCTTAGGTGCTCTCAGGTATAAATATACCTTCCCTAGCCCCTGTAAACCAGAGGAGACCTCGACTTCAGAGGAGCCCGTTTCCCGGCCTGACGCACTGAGAAGACGCTGCCATTCCCTGCACGCAGAGAGCCCAGCTTCCAGCTTCCAGTGATCTGACTTCCCTTGCGGGGTGTTGGAGTTCGAGTCTGGCAAAGAGATTCCTACCTCTCTCATTCTTCAGGTATGGAGCTGACTAGAACCTAGAGGGACTCTTGGCATACTAGGCATACTAGACTTAACATACTCTTAGTATACCATAGTAAGGAATACTTCACCTACTTCTTCCCTCTTCCTACACCTAGGTCAGGTTAGGTACATTGGGGTAGAATTAGCTTAGCAACGCATCGTATGAGTACTCGCATTTTTAGTCTGTGTTATTTATGTAAATGCATATGTACTAAAAGATAATGCTATCGCAGTATTATTTATTTCTACTGCTCACCCTGTACATTATTTATCTCGCATACTGTCTTGTGATCGTAACAGCACATTTTACTTACACCAGAAACAAGACTGTTCAATAAATCCTTTATTGAAACGCCCGTCTATTTCTTTCTGTGTAACTTGGAGAAAACTAAGCATGCACGACTGAGCTGAGTGAAATAGTTATCTATTGTTTCCACGACTCTGGGACACGTTCTGATTCTAAAGGGAAACACAGTGGTCATGTTTTGCGGCTGCCAGAAACTACTCCCTTCTTGTTGTCAAGGAGTTTCTAGTGGCCTCTGAGCTAGCTGGCACAAGTAATTAAGTTTAATATACTCGATAGGGACATACTGACCTTAGTCCTATGTCAAACCTATAGGATATATTATTCCAATGCGCAGAGCCTATTAGGGAAATAGGAGCTACACTACATGGCGCCCAACGGTTTGGTAAGGCAGTAATTCAACGTTAGATACTGAGTAACTCAGCCATGCTTTTTCTCTCAAGACCCCTACCCATATACTCCAAAAGACGTCTGGAGTGGGCAGGGTTAGGTATCCACCACGGCTACATAGGGCAGTACCCTATATATTAGCTGTTTGGTTTGCTCAACGTTGAAGGATACAGTGTTCCAAAATATTGTCCACCTAATCTTTGTTTCCTTGAAACTTGTTCTACATTTTTCAAACAACAAAATGCCTGGCTCCAACAATGAAACCGGAAACAGTGTAACTGTGGTTGATCCAGCCCAAGCAGCAGTTCTTAACTTTACCGATTTAAATGAAACCGAGGAGGGTGTCATAGACATCCCTCAAAACTTAAGAAGAGCCATCACTCTAAAACTTATGAAACATGGCCTACCACCAAGAGGCGGTAGAGCAGTTTTCGTGATAGAGGCACATGAATCCTTTCAGACAGAGGTATTCTATTCATGGGTAATATTTCCTGAATCCAATCCAATAACACACATGTTTCACTTCTACAAAGAAGATGAACCACCAGAGGAATACAGTCCTTTCGAGGATATAGAAATTCCATTAACATACCAAGAGCATCAGCTCTGGTTTAAAGGCGCCCTAAAACATCACAAAAACATTACCAGGCTCGGTCCACTAGGTAGACCAGGAGCAACATGGCCGATTTTAGCCGGCTACACACCTCATCCTGACATTGAAGAAATGTCAGATGAGGAGTTACATACTCAACTCACAGAGTTAATAAAAATTTACAGACAATTGGTCCAATATGTCATGCGGACTTTTACAGTCCGACCACCATTGACATATCCAAATCCAACTCCCCAACAGGGGAATACACTAAAATTACACCACAGACTCTATACGCAGTCATGGGTAAAATGCCCACAAAACGTGAGCAAATTCCATTTTGGATAGCTCAAAAATTACTCAAATCGAAGCAGTATTTCCAAATACTAGCCCGCATGAGAAACACAGAATCCTAACAATCAGTTTACCGATGGGGATCACACCACAACTGGAAGACTGCACCACTTGGGGCTCAGTCTTTGCTGCCATCTATACTAAAACACATGGTATTCCATCAATTGCGGTAATACCTGATGTCCTAAAACAAATTCAAAATGAATATGGGGCAGAGCCTGCTCTAAATTTAGGTATGAAGTTACTGAAAAATTTCGACCAGGTCTCAACAATAATATTATCTAATATTAAAGGGAGGCAGCAGCAGTGGCGATCCGCCAAAAATTGAGGGAATTCGATGTTACAGAACATCAAACAGAGCTACCCAGAATTATAGAACAATCTTATGCAGAATTAGGCAGAGATAGTTTGGGTGGAAGACCACTGAAGCCGAAACTATCTGAAAGTCCTGAGAAGGACTCAATAATACAAACTCCTACATCTTCTAAAAAGAAGTGGGAGTCTACTAAACAAAAATCAAACGAGAAACGTTCTCAATCCCGAGGTAGGTCTCCTCAAAAGTAGCCCTCTGAAAGGAGGTATAACCTCAGGAATAGGGATAATTTGAGAAAACCTGATAGGTATCAAGATACTGATACATGTTCCTCTCGTCCCTTTCAGATCTCATCACAGACTTCGGAAAGAAGAGGACGATCAGAACATAAAGAAGAACGCGTGAAATCGAAAGACGACAAACACGCTCCAAAAATAAAACAAAACCTCAATTCTCCAAAAGAAGGTAGCAGGTCTGAAGATCAGACATGCCGAGAATACTGAGAACACAACTCAAGAACGGAGAATGGGCTCAGACCATGCTGGACAGTGCAGCAGAAGTCACAATAGTTCGCCAGACCGTGAAGGAACTTCTGGAGATAGTGGACTTGAATGAGTACATCACAGTAGAGACTGTAGACACCAGGGTTAGTACTCCACAAAGGTTATATGAAATAACACTCCGGATGGAGGGAGACAAACCTAGACAGGTGAAAGCACTTTTTGGGAAAGACTATCAAGAGGCTATGACATACTTCTAGCAGAAAAGGACTGGCCACCACAATTTGTCAGGGAGTGCCCACATGGTGAGGACATTATTATGCCTGCCTTCTCCAACCATATTCCAATTCATTTAAAATATACATATGCCAGGAAATGGGCAGTGGCCCAGGCCCCAGCATTATATAAAAATCATGTAGGATGGGATGAGGATTCACCTCACCATAAAATACATCTGAAACATGAACCAACTGCACAAAGGCAGTACCCAATAAAGCAAGAAGCTAAAAAACAGGTCAGGGAGATCTTAGATCAACTTGAATATCAAGGGGTGATTGAAACATGCACCTCCTCAATGAACAATCCTTTGTTTCCTGTCTCCAAACCAGACAATACATATCGTCTAGTTTTGGATTACAGACACCTAAACACTTGTTCTAAAACTTTTGCAGTGCAAAATGCACATAGCACAGCATTAATGAATAACATTGTGCGTAAAAATATAAAACCACATTAGACATCTCAAATGGTTTCTTTTGTCAAAACATAGCACCTGAAAGCAGGTACTTAACAGCATTCTCTATAATGGGGACCCAGCGTTACTTTTGTCGACTCCCACAAGGGTTCAAAAATAGCCCAGGTTTATTCTCAGCGAGGGTAATGGAGTTACTACAAATTTATGACAATGAGGCATTGTCTTATGTCGATGACATTTATCTGACAGACGATGACCTGGAAAAACACTTGAACAGGGTGAGCACCATTATACTGGGTTTCGCCTCTGAGGGCTATAAGTTCAACTTTAAAAAGTCCAGAATTGCCCATCTCAATGTCCTATTTCTAGGATATGAGCTTTCAAGTGAAGGCAAGAGCTTGGCAGCTAACTTTTTAGAAAAGTGTGCGCTGCTCCAACCTCCAAAAACGCTAAAAAACTTACAATCCATCCTGGGTTTCCTAAATTTTGGAAGAACATACATACTAAATTATGCAGAAAGGGTTAAACCTCTCTACGCATTAATCAAACCTGATTTTTCAATCAAAAACTGGACACAGGAACACACAGAAATCTTGCGTTCACTCCAGGCTAACATGTTAGCAACAAATCACTTACAAACACGTGTAAGTCAACGTAATTTGGTGATCCGAATAATTTCGGGTCAATGTGGATTCACCTACTTAACCTTCAATGAGGGTGAGAAAATACCAATCGCATACAAATCCCATTTGTACACACAAGCGGAAATGCGCTTCAGTTCAACTGAAAAAATTCTGACAGCAGTTCAAACCGCTGTAGCAAAAGAAAGAGCCTTAGCCCAAGGGAAACGCATTATTGTCGTAACCCCAGTACCGGCTTTAGAAGCGGTCACAAAAGCAAGCATTCCAAATGCTAAAGCATTACATCCAAGATGGATACAATGGGTTAATTCTCTTGCTGCAACAGATGTTGAATATGTTTTTGATCCAGATTTAAAAACACAAGCATTCCTACAATATGAACAAGAATGTCCTCTGCCTACTGAAATTCTGCCTCTTGATCAGTACGAATTTATAATTTACACTGACGGATCCGCACAACCCGCAATAGGGGGTAAGCAAGCTTACAGTGCAGCGTGTGCAATCGTTAAAGGTCGCATGCGAGATGGCATCTTCAGACCTATGGTCACAAAAACTCAATCTCTAGGGATTGTACAGCTCAGCGAGCTGAACTACAAGCATTCAAACTGGCACTTGAAAGTACAGATCGAGAATTCCCCACACTAATAGTGTGCGATTCCTTTTACTGTGTTCAGTCGTATAATGACTATATACAAAACTGGCTTGAAAATGGTTTCAAAGATGCGAAAGGTGGCACAATAAAGCATAAATTGCTTTGGGAACAAGTAGTTCAGTTGAAAAACGAACTACCAAAGGCTCACGTGATACACGCACTGAGTCATCAACGTGATGGCGTTCACGTTGCAGGGAATTCATTGGCTGACGAAGCCGCAAAGGGGGCTGTGCAAACGGCTTCCGTAGCTGCGATCACTCGTTCAAAAACAAAAATAGACGGTGAGATAATGTTGGCTGTCAATGCTTCAAGCAAAGGCAGCAGTGCAGCGTTACCAAAAAGTTTCCACTCAAGTACTCTTATGTAATTGATGCGAACAACGTTCCTTTTGCTCGAATCCCTGGAGTGGGGGATAGGGTAATTCCAAACATGGAACGTAGAGCAGCCTTGATTTATGAAACGCATTTGGGGGAGGGTCTGTCACATCAAGGGATCTCTAAAACAATTTTGACGTTAAAAGAGATGTACTGGTGGCCTGGAATGAATACAGAAATTCACATATTCATCAACAACTGCTTAGACTGTAAATTACAGCGAGAGAGCCACCAGACACCATGCTGCGAATGCGGCAGCCCAGTACAGACACCACTGTTAGACAGCATTCGACTATCTACGCGCCTGCGTCCTACTGGACAAAGGCATTCCCACAAATACGGAATCTAGGTTCCTAGGGTTATGGCTTCAGCGCTCGGCTGACGCTCGAACTGTTATAAAAGATTTGCGAGTCTTTATCGGCACATACGCAATAGGCACGCTACATTCTGACCAGGGTCCTGCGTTTAGCTCTAGGGCTTACAAAGAAGCCATGGCCAGTCTGGGCGTTGCATTGCGGTACTCCTCTCCATTCCATCCTGAGGAAATTCGGTTGTGGAAAGGAAAAACCGGGACATAAAGCAGTCTATAACAGCTAGGGTATTAGGTTCGGGTGATGGGTGGGTCAAACACCTTAATGGCGTACAGCGTGCAATGAACAATCTGCCAAGAAGTTCTCTAGGGGGTCACTCCATATGAGATCCTATTTGGGACAAGAATGTGGGTACCAGACCTTGAACACGTAGGCACAGTGGTGGAAAATAAACCATTTGATATCAAAGATCGTTTGGCTGTTTTACAGGACTTAAACAAATTAAGAACGAAACAAAGCAACGTATTCCTACAGTCAACCACCACTGGGGATCAACCGGCTGTCCCAGCAAGGCCTGTCTGGATTCCAAAAGTTGGGGATCTAGTCAGAGAAAAATTGCGGTCAAGAAGGAATTTGGACCTTCTTACAGACAACCAGTACCTGTCCTAGCAGTTCAAGGAACAAGAACAGTACTTCTGCCGCCCCTTGCTGGAAGAAAGGAGAAAAGATTTGTGTCCATCGACCTGATCAAACCACAGTATGTGGCCAATACTAAATAGTAGGCCTCGTGGACTCCGACCTAGTAGCAGACGCACTCCTCTCGCTACTATCCAAGAGGTTCAGACTGAAAGACTGATAACTATCGAGAATTCAGCTGTAACAGACGGAGGACTATGCAACAACGCTATGGAACTCATCCCTCTTGAACACCAAGTAACAGTTCGTCCAAATACACCTGTCTACACCAACGTGGCAAGTGATGAACTGGTTCCAGTGATTTCTACAAATCCTGATGCAATTCCAACAATTGACAGAACTGCTTCTGGCTATTTCATTAACTTTGATACGTTCTCAGAAGATCCGAGTGAACCTGAAACGACACCAGTGTCATTGAAATTAAAGCAGCAAGTACAAGACTTTCTTCATTTTGTGAAAAAGACTTATTTGGTTTCTCCATGGATTGAACTCTGGATTACATCTGGACTTTTTGTTTTCCTGCTCTGGCTAGCTTTGGTAACAACTGTAAGCGTGCTTATAAGTGGCAGATACATCCATGTGAACACTGAAGGAAAAGACGTAAACGTACTTTTGAAACCTCATAAATCTTCCCATCGTGAAGCAAGAGACTTATCATCAGTGAACATCACAGCTGTTCCTATACAGGATGGTATAGTGTGGGACAAAACAGATTATGATATCTTTGGCCCAAATGAACAATTGAACATTCCACATTTGTTTAAAATTTCACTAAGTGATCTAATTACGTCCAGTACCTATTCAGATGATTGGGACTTTGAGACTGTAAACGATATAATGTTTGACCTAGAAAAATCTGCTGCATTTTCTAAACATGAATATTTAGAGGGTTCATCAGACTATGAACAAATGTATTGTTTTAATCACTATGGTCATCATTATTTGCATAAATCTGCATAACCAAGACATGTGTTTATGTTTAACCAATGGGAACATTGTAATACATCACCTAAAGGTAGTTCAAAAACATTTGCTAGTAAGTTTCCATATTTTTCAGGATACAATACATCTGATCCAGAAATGTTTTACTATAAAAATGTAAACAAGACAGGACTGAAAATTATGTTAACAAATACAAAACAGATTTATTCTGCGTTTTTAATGCCCAACTGTCTAGACAGGGTTTCGACTTTTGGAAAGACACAATTGACACAAAAACTGTGTGGGATACTAAAGATTGGCAAGTGCAGGGATAGAAGCTTTATTTAGAGCCTGCATCATCCCAGAACAAATAATGTTTTTGAATGAAACTATCCAACAAACATCTTGTCTTGGATTAGCCAAGATAAAAGAGATGAACACACCTTCTGTACCAACACCTGCCAGTGAAAATAATACAAAGGCAGTGGTGACAGTTGACAATATACTACAACTCAACAGATCTAATCCTACTTGGAAAAAATGGTTGATCTGGCCCACAGACACGAATAACTGTCAGGAAAGATTCCTGAATAAAACTCAGGGCTTTACTATTCATAGGCCAGACCCAAGATACGTCCAAAGACAACATCCGGGGGTAGTAACAACATACAGTGTAGGTAAATTATGCCTCGATTGGCTGCATAAGTCTACACTACAGGATGTGAAACAACACTTAACCTTACTTAAAAAGGACGCAGACCTTAGGGAATTCTTGCTTGGACCAAGAAAACCGCGTCAAAAACGTTTCATATATGCCGGCATTTATGCTGCTTATAATGAAGCTTGGAAGGTATCACAGATAGAGGCCGCAGAACGAATACGTGAACTTGATCGTATTAATTTAGAGAAAACACTCTCTGTGGTCGACAATGGGTTAACAACTTTGTCCTCCAGAATATATTCATTGGATGGCATTGTATCCTCTGCTATCGACATACTAGAACAAGATTTGGCGATGTTACAACAAGGCCAATCTCAATTACGTTCTATTATGTTATTAAGCTGGACGCTGCAATCTTTGCGAGCGGGCTATGTGCCTTGGCGTTTCATCAACACAACGGCTCTGTTTGCAGAATACAATCTCACTGATAAACAGATCGAACTGGCACAAAGAGGAGCAAAGTATACAGTGCTGAGCATTGAAAAATTGGAGAAGTTACCATTCACTGTGGCAGAAAAACCAGCTACAGAATGGCTTATTCATGGCAAAATAACATTACCTGTGAGTACTTTTCAGTTTCAGTATTGCCTCAGACAAATGCAAGCAGGCAAATATGAAAGGTTGGGTAAGGAATACATTAAGACATCGTGGGATTTACCGTATACATATAGATGTTGGAGTGGGGATCGTGAAGTGTTTTTGAGCGGTTCAAACTGTAAACTTGCACTGAGTGGTTCACTTATATGTCAAGACATTTCCTTGCACGGGGCTTGTAATGGTTCAGTGGAAAATTTGTCTTGCCATCAGCAGGGTACTCCAGCTGCTGTGATTAATCCAACGTTTGGACAACTTTCTAATGGGAGTTACCTCATGTTGAATGATCAGAGCTGCTGCGGAATGCTGCCAGGCATCCCATATCTAGTAACGGTCAACTCCAGGGTCACTTGCTGTATGCAAGTATTGTTTCCCCAATAGACACAGTCAGGAGTCGCCTCTATGGCCTTCGCTGAACGTCTCTTTTATAAGATTTGATACTCTAAGCAGAATGAAAGCCATGCTTTTACAGCAAACAGTGCCTTTGACCTCGGCCAAAGAAACCTATGATCTACAAGTAGCAAGGACTTCGGCTGAGATACAGACTTTAATACGTACAAACTGCCCTATACATTTCGTGGAAATGATATCACGTATCTTTAACATGTCTGATACAACCGGAATTGTACATGTATTTAAGAGCATCTGCTCAGGTCTGTTAGCACCTTTCCAGGCAATACTGGAATCATCCCGAACTTTGCACATTCGGTGTTTGGTGGCATACCATTAATTCTAGCACTTGTTGCCGGAATTCTATTTCTCTTCCTGCTATTGCGCTATGGCCAGCCTATTCGCAGACATCACTCCGAGCGAACTGGAGAAAGCTCTCCTTGAGCGAAAGTGCCGTGAGCAAATAGTAAAGCTTTTGGGCATGACTCGTCTACGGGACCTTAATACAACTTGGTTCCTGTCATTCAGACCAATCTGGCAAGATTGCATCTTACCTGTTCTACGATGCCTGCTATGCGGTGAAGAATGCGTGTTGGACACCTGTCTAACATTTCCATCAGCAACGCCAACGGATGTCGATACTCTGCTGGACCAGATAACGGCCCATGCTCTGTGTTGTCCCCAGAGGCTTCCTATCCTGATGTCAGCATTCATTGAGATCTCACAGACGCTTCCGGCTGCTGCTGAGGTACGAGAAAGAACTCCAGGCACACAGGTAACAACGGACGTGAACATTGCAGAGGCAACCTATGCTGGAAGCAATGCTTCCCATCTCTGTGCAATTAATCTACTACACGAGGTGTTCCAACTGACACCAACAACAGTGGATGATGTTTTGTCTATTGAAATAGATGATCTCATGTTTACACCAGACCCGTGAACTAACTCTGATTCGGCATACAGTGTTCCAGAGCTGCAGTGACAAATTTGGCCTTCATTTTTAAACAACTTGGAACTCTACCAAAATTGAACTTTTTCCCATTTTTTTTTTGAACGAAAATGGCACATCAATCTGCTTAAAGTAGAACTAGCCTTATAATACAGACTTCAAGGTACTTCCACGGACACTTAGTCATCTTGTGTGTCTAAAACAGTTCATTAATTTTCATGACATGAAATGACTTTGATTTTGAGAAACTTATCGATCATTTTCTGTCACATGTAAATATTACTGCTTATTTCATTCCAATTGCATTTATTTTTGAACTTTATGCCTGTAATGAAAAGCAATGCTTCAAATGTACAGTACCTTTTGCATTCTAATAGGTTTTTTAAAATGCCTTTTTTAAATGGTTTTATGAAAAATTTTAGAAATATGCGGTACTCCATTTTAATGTTTAGCATTTTAAATGTTTAGCATTTTAGTATTATCGTACACACGAAAGAGGAGTGGATGTTGTATTCCTCTTAGGGTATCCATAAACGGGCTTTCCAGTATCATGTCCTTATATAGGCACAATTCGCCCTGCCCTTATATAGGCATAAAATCCCAGCCCTTATTTAGGCATTAAACCATGCACTCCAAATACAGGCATGGTCTCTGACATCCGTCCACCCTAACGTCACAACGAGTTCATGAAGAACAGACCCTTAGGCTGCGGGAGTTTCCCTAGTCCAGGACTATTGATTTCTTCAAGGACTCATACATTATGCATGAACCATTATTCCTTAGGGGTTCATTCATGACGTCTTTCGCTGTCCAACTCACGTCAATACTAACATTCTTAGGTGCTCTCAGGTATAAATATACCTTCCCTAGCCCCTGTAAACCAGAGGAGACCTCGACTTCAGAGGAGCCCGTTTCCCGGCCTGACGCACTGAGAAGACGCTGCCATTCCCTGCACGCAGAGAGCCCAGCTTCCAGCTTCCAGTGATCTGACTTCCTTGCGGGGTGTTGGAGTTCGAGTCTGGCAAAGAGATTCCTACCTCTCTCATTCTTCAGGTATGGAGCTGACTAGAACCTAGAGGGACTCTTGGCATACTAGGCATACTAGACTTAACATACTCTTAGTATACCATAGTAAGGAATACTTCACCTACTTCTTCCCTCTTCCTACACCTAGGTCAGGTTAGGTACATTGGGGTAGAATTAGCTTAGCAACGCATCGTATGAGTACTCGCATTTTTAGTCTGTGTTATTTATGTAAATGCATATGTACTAAAAGATAATGCTATCGCAGTATTATTTATTTCTACTGCTCACCCTGTACATTATTTATCTTGCATACTGTCTTGTGATCGTAACAGCACATTTTACTTACACCAGAAACAAGACTGTTCAATAAATCCTTTATTGAAACGCCCGTCTATTTCTTTCTGTGTAACTTGGAGAAAACTAAGCATGCACGACTGAGCTGAGTGAAATAGTTATCTATTGTTTCCACGACTCTGGGACACGTTCTGATTCTAAAGGAAACACAGTGGTCATGTTTTGCGGCTGCCAGAAACTACTCCTTCTTGTTGTCAAGGAGTTTCTAGTGGCCTCTGAGCTAGCTGGCACAAGTAATTAAGTTTAATATACTCGATAGGGACATACTGACCTTAGTCCTATGTCAAACCTATAGGATATATTATTCCAATGCGCAGAGCCTATTAGGGAAATAGGAGCTACACTACAGTGTGAAATCATAGAACCTCTCCACAACTTTACTGTCTTTGTCAAGGTACCGAAAGACTAATACGGACTGTGTTTTTGTGGCCACATCAGTGGTGTCATCAGCCTGAATAGCCACAAAGTCTGTGTTTTGCACCTCTTGGACAATATGGCTTCTCATAATTTCTAGCATACACTCAAGGAGTTCATTTTGTATCGTTTTAGAGGTGCCCTTAAAGACTGTAGCACTTGATAAATGTGCTTCCATTTCCTTGTCTATGCTTGCTATTAAATCCACAAGGCCTCTGAATATTCCAGGATTTGAGGAACTTTCAGATTCATCATGGCCTCGCAATGCCAGTTCGAAAGCACCACAGAAACGAATGCTATCAATTATTTTTGATAGTATGTGTCTATTCCTATCAACTGCTTCATTGTGTTTCTGTATTGTTTTGCGGTATGCATCATTTATGTGGTGCTCAATCGGCGTGTCGCCCAACATTCCCAGTCTCGTCAGGTTTTCCATATGGTTTCTTGTGTGTGCATGCTTCTTTATTTTGTCAGACAAATGCTTCAAGTCTATTACTCCTTGTTTTGTCCAAGACATGTCACCACCAAACAGCAAGCAAGGGAAGCAGAACAGAGAATTTCTTGACGCGCACCCTGTAAGCCAATCAGCTTTTGTGTACCAGGTGTTTGAGAATGTACGTTTGTAAGTTTTTCCTCTGTCCTGGGAAGTTTGTTGTAGTTTTAGGTCAGGCCGATCAGGTCCTAATTGCTTTATATTTAGTTTCTCTTCAAGTGTCCGTCCAAAGAATGACCTTGCAATCAGCTGTTCTACTGTATTCATGCCGATGCTGGCCTTACCAATATTAAAGAAACCTGTCAATAATCAAAGTACAACGTATAAGGTTTGGTGCAATAATATCACATTTCAGTATAAATACATATATCTTGTGCATTATCGCAATATATCTCCAACAGCTCCCCTTTGCACAACATGACTGCTAAAAATACAGCCTTACTGCCTGCTGCCTCTGTGTGCCATACTGGTTGCTGAAGGCACTGAAACAGACACTGCTTGAGGGCCTTTAACAAGGCAAGGGATAGATAGTGCCTTTAACAACCGTTATTGCCCAAAGCACAGGGCTAAGGCTATTAGTAAATTCCATCCACTGAGGGTACAATGTTCAAAATGTGCACCCACCCCAACCACCATGTAGAGTGACCACATACATAGCCCTAACGCTAATGTAAAAAAATATAGCATCAGTTTCCTTACCTTTAACACTGGTGTTTGCTGGGTTGTAGCCGGGGTGAAAGAGCAGCAAAGGAGGTTGGGGCCTCTTGTTCTTCGCCCAAAAATTGCCCAAAAATTTGAAATGGTTGTCAGGCTTTACCAGGTGCTGAAAATAAAAATATAACAATTTATTTTTGAAACATTAGGATAATCAAACAAAGACTGGGGGAAAAAAACATAACGCTCTAATTTTTGCCTTGCAGTATGCATGCAGCTCTTAGATGACAGTTAATAGCTTACTGTTGTATGTTAGGATTTTAACTTACAAACTGCAAGTAACAAAAGGATCCCTCTGGCAAAAGCAGTGACTCACTGACCTATTTACATCATGTGCATTTTGTGATCCGCATCAGGTACATGTTCTTTGCAGCAGGCACATTAACCTTTCCATGAGTCAAAACTTCCACTAGACAAAACTCTGATCTCTCTCTAGGTAAAACATTAACCATCAGCGTTATCATGACATTTTTATTGTTTCTGAAAATTGCTAGAGGCCAGGAAGGTGGTAGCGAGTGCTTTTAGAACCATAATATACTTGCAACTCCATTCAAATTACGCACTAGACAAGAGAGCAATATGCTGCCTAAATAAAAAGTACAAACATCCTGGAAAAAGCAAAGTAGAGCATGTGAAATGTAAGCAGGAAGAACATGGTTACCAATCCACCCATCAATCAGTCATTGCAGAACCCCACAATTGGTGCACTTCCCCACCCGGGAAAACAATGCTGTTCAAAAAAAGATAAGAAAACAAAAGAACTGCTTCACTGGCAAACTCTGTAAAGTAGCGCTAATATGTTTGGGTGTGAATAAAATCAATGTAGCCACTTTGCGAACACTCTGACTTGCTTTATTTCGTTTTTTATTTAATTTTCATAGTTCGAACCTTTTATTCCCAAAGCACACTGTGAAAACAAAGATGTTGACCTCCCCCTTACTACTACAAGGAGACTGAGGCGAGGCCTGTTGCTATATTACAGCGTCGTAGAAACAGCTCTCATTCATAAATGAGTCAGAGTGCTGTACGAAAGAGCAATGGCAGATGGCAGCGCACACCGCATCTAAGAGTGGGGCAGGAGGAAGGACGGTGGTTGGGTGTGTATGTGTCATCTATGTGTACACACAGTACTGCTGAATGTACGCCATTCTACCCCTAATGACTGCTTGTGATGGAAGACTACTGCAAAATATCTTGAAATAAAATTTGTGTCAGTAGCACTGCGCGATTGCTGTCGCTGCACTGTCTGACACCCAATAGAACCAGTGTAATAAAACAGGGAAAGCATGGGCGGTGCAGCGACCATTAGAAAGGGCCTGCAAAACATGCACTCTGATGGAGTGCGATACTAAAAATAAACAACAAACCCTGCTTTTGTGGTGTGTGCCTGCCCTGTTGGTATAAGCTGTGGGGGCCGAGCCGCAGGATGGGCTGCATGGTGAGCACCAAGAATAACGCAGTGGCCGAACGTTAAAGATAAGAATCTGAGGGAGGAGCAGCATGGGAGGTCATTGGGTTATCCAGAGATGGATGGTCCGACCGGCCTGGTCCCTGGAATATAACATTATTCAAGGCCCTCCTCACCCCCTGCCCCTTTCTAACATCCCTTCTCTCCCTTCACCCTTCTAGTGCCTCTTCGAGCGCCTCTTCTTCCATCCACTACACCGTCTCTCCTCTGTCAGCTCCCACTGCCTCCCCCTCTTCCAGCCTCACTCATTGCTCTCTCCTACTCTTTTCTCTGCCACCCTCATGCTTACCTCATCTACCTCACGCCTCTTTTCCATATTGTCATTTTCTGCCACCCGTTCTTGTCTCTCCACTGCCCCTCATTCTCTTTTCTATCCTCCGCAAAGTCCTCCTTAAGCTCCTCCTCACAGACACTCTCCTCAAGGCGGTAGTCAGAGCTCGGAGCTCTCACCTGCTTCCCAGCTCTGACCTGCCTCCGAGCTCTGACCCTCTGCCCATCTCTGACCTGCCTCTGAGCTCTGCCCATATCTGATCTGCCTCTGAGCTCTCGAAAGCCCCAGACTAATTACTTTTCTCCCATCTCTGAGCTACCGCCGTTGTCTGACCCTCTGCCCATCTCTGACCTGCCTCCGAGCTCTGACTCCCTGCCTATCTCTGACCTGCCTCTGAGCACTGACCCTCTGCCCATCTCTGACCTGGCTCCGAGCCGTGAGATGCTTCTCTCTGATTTCCCTCTCAGCTCTGACCCCTCTAGCCCCTCGGAGGTCTCATCAGACCTACCTCTAGCCCAGACCTGCATCCGAGCCCAGAGACCTGGATCCGCCGCAAACTCGACCGGAAGATATTGGAGCGCTTTAATTGAGCACCAGTTACATTACACAAGGAAAGATTCATTTTTTGTTAGGCACGGGGAGATTAAGTGATTTGCCCAGAATGGCAGAATCACATGATGTTGAGTCGACCCCGAGACTCGAACCCCGATCCCCAGCTCCAAAGTAGGCAGCTCCTGCTAGCCGTATTGTACTCAGTCAAGGCTTCTTAGTACAGTTTTCAACTTTCGATTTTGTGGCCTGCCATGCATTTTGCGAACTCCCCAAAATGTTTTCTAGGTTTTCCGTGAGGCCTAACAATAGCAGTTTGAAAGCGCACGTGCCAGAGAACACTCTCTCCCGTAAATCCCTCTTTGCTTAATTCATTCATTTTTTTCCCCACAAAGCATTAGTCTCAGAACCTGAACCAAAATATAAATTAGAGTCAGCGGGAGGCACAGCCTTCTCTTTTGGCGGACCCCATCTGTGGCGGTGCTCTCGTTCGCCTGCGCGGCCTCGAGATCTTACGCATTTAATTAAATGACAGAGCAAAGGAAGGCACTTCTTTTCAATCACGGTTTTAATTGATTCCGCATTCATTGCTTTCTCCCTGGCAATTGCTAGCTGAACTATTTCTTATACAGCACTTGGAAACAGATTAAAAACCATATAAAAAAACGTCCATATGATCATATAATTACACCAAACGGTCCAAACCTATCTCATTTTTTCACGGAAAATAAATGCATTGCACACTTGACTTACGTGTGTCGTCTATCAATCTGGTGACCCGAGCACCAGCCACGACGAGCAGTAGACTTAGGCAGGCACTGAACACGAGGTGTGTCGTGTCGTGTGTGTGGCGCGGTCTGCTGTGATGACGTCACGTCACGGTCACGGTCGTCATCATGGCCAATCACTGTCTGCATGGCTTCACATAAGCCACAGTGATTGGCCATACGTTTCACCAAGTGCCACCCACGCGCGGCACCCAATGCCTTATGCCTCTCATACTGCGCGGTGTGAACGCGTGCCTCTCAGCCAATCCTGGCGCTGCTCCAGCAGCACCAGGATTGGCTTGAGCAGGGATACTCCCCGCCCATTAGGAGACCGGGGGCTGCGGCATGAAGCAACCCTCGCTCTCCTAAGGGGAAGGCTAGTGCGCATGTTCGGGCTGGTCGTAAAAATGACCAGTCCAAAACCGAACATGCGCACTACTATTGCTGCTGCGTTGCGCTTAGTGCGCTGTGTCACTCTCAGACAAACCCTGAGTGCTGAGTGCTGCCGCAGCCCCACCCCCTTCAGCTTCCTGATTGCCTCGGGCGTGGCCCGGTGACCGGCCAGGAATTAGCGTCACAGTGAGTTAACTAGTTAGAAGTAGATATTTGTAGGATGAATGGGGCCATGTGGCATTAGTGGGGCAACACCCCAGCGCCCCAATGGACGCACCGCCACTGCAGCTTACCTGTTTTAGGCTCCATACGAACTATAGCCTGAAACGGGTGCCCAGATTGAATAAGAATGGACTCATATGTATTTAAATCTGCCAGTTCCAGAGGAATAGCTACTAACTCTAAGTTGTTATGTACTGCTCTAGCTGGCATTTTGTTCTCTTCTAATTTGTTGTAACAATATTTACAAATACGTTGATCAGTACCCAACTCAAAACGACCTTCCACCAACAAATAGGCACCAAATTGTTCCCACTTATCATTGTTTTCCTTTTCACTTTTTAAATATAGATCAACATTCCTAGTTTGACTTCTATAGTGAGTACGTCGACAACAAATACAAACATAGTTTGGTTTTTCACATGAAAGTACCATAAACTTTGTAATTTCTTCTGCAAACTTCTCAGTAGTAATATCTTCCACCTGTTCTTCTACACCTACACTTATCAAGCTCTCACTTTCTCTACACTCCTCTTGTGAACCAAAGAAACAAAACTGTATATCATCAGAAACTTTTTTACATCCGATACTAAACCATGCAAAAGAGCTGTGTTTATTTCACTTAAAGATAATGCAGGACTTTTTACGTAGTACAATCTTCTTACTAACTTCCGCATTTCTGAATGATGTACTGCTAACATTCTTAAAGGATGAAAAGTACTTTGACACACTTTTCTAGAAAGACAAGCCAGAGAATGACCCTGCAACTTAGTATATATTTCCTCACTTTACAAGGATCTACTCCTTGCAACATCTTAATCTTCTGTTTAAAACTTTTTTTTGCATAATCTTGTAAGAAAATTCGTAATATATCAATAGATTCCTGTCGTATACTACAAATACTACTATAATCCCACTTAAACACTGGAGCTTGTGTATGTCTCCCTTGAACTTCTTCAGCTATTACTTCTTCCACATTTCTAGAAACCATCTTTTCTTTTTCAATTGGACAACCATCTTTTATCTCATAACAACGACCACTGGTATCAACTGCATGAACTAATGTATTTTGTTGAAAATAGCTTTCTTTATCAAAAAAAGGCTCAGTACTAAAAGTATGCTTCCATTCACCCGAGTTTTTTTTGCAAAAGTTACTTCTATTAACCAGTCTTTTTCTTTTGCTTTTCTCCTCCATGAAGTGCATTGTTTTATTCAACGTTTTCATTCTCTTCAATACCAATATAAATAATGTTCTTTTCAATTCAAAAGCTTTTTCTACTACACTTTCAATCTGTTGTTTTTCTTGTAAGCTGCTGATCTTCTTTTATATTTTTACAATCTTTCAATAAATTTTGTAGTACTCTACTTTTATACATTCTCTTCCTAATGTCTTTATATTCTTTCATCCTTCTTTCAACATGGATTGTTTTCCCATAACCTGATTTTCCATTAATATGTCCTTTTTCGTTTCCTTCTGATTGGTTGTACAACTTTTCTTTCTCTTTTCCACATTTTGAAAATTCATTACGTTCTTTAAAAGTCTTTTAACAAATTCTTTAGTTCTCTTACCAGAAGTCTTTTCTTCAATGTCACATTTTGAACTTCATCTAATTTCTGCTTTTCTCTTTCCTTTAAATACTACTGGTTTTTTTCTTGTCTTTTCTTTTGATCTTTTCTCGCCATACTCAATCTTTATTACTAATAATGGTGAATATCTGAAAAAAAGAAAAGTTTAAAAAGTTTCTAAAAATAACTTTATATTATTAAAATAATTATATACAAATATTCTCATCTATAAATAAAGAAATACTTTTAATTGCATTGCAAAGCTATGTCAGACACTGCACAATTCCTTCATTTAGAAGACATCACAACCTCCACAACAGAATGAAAGAGCACAACTAAAGGATTTCTCTACTACTACCCAAATCAAATGTAAAGTGCAGTCTGTCAAGTTTTAAGGCCTGCATGGTCTTGTGATTGAGGTATATCTCGACTTACACATGTATTCTCATATGTGTCATGCATTTGAAGATGCTTTACATATAAAACACAAGTATACATCTATTTGTATGCTTCTTTTATATATGGTGCACTAGCAAAAAGTACAGACTCATGCATGCATGGTTTCAGGAAGATGGTGAGACTTACAGCAGAGACATGTGAAGGGTTGCTGCTTTGTGTTTGGCTATGCTCAATACCTAACTGTTGCCTCTTTCTGTACCTCTCTTGCCTCTTTCTGCACCCCTGTTCCCTTTTTCTGCACCTCTCTTGCCTGTTTCTGCAACTCTCTTGCCTCTTTCTGCAGTTCTCTTGCCTCCTTCTGCAACTGTCTTGCCTCTTTCTGCACTTCTCTTGCCTCTTTCTGCACCTCTGTTGTTTCTTTCTGTACTTCTCTTGCCTCTTTCTGCATCCCTCTTGCCTCTTTCAGCACACCTCTTTTCGTTCTTTCAGCACTTCTCTTGCTTCTTTCTGCACCTCTCTTGCAAATTTTGGCACCCCCTCTTGCCTCTTTCGGCACCCCTCTTGCTTCTTTCTGCACCTCTGTTGGTTCTTTCTGCACTGCTCTTGCTTCTTTCTGCACCCCTCTTGCCTCTTTCTGTACTTCTCTGCATTCTTTCTGTACCTCTCTTGCCTCTTTCTGCACCACTGTTGCTTCTTTCTGTACCTCTTTTGCCTGTTTCTGCAACTCTCTTGCCTCTTTCTGCACTTCTCTTGCTTCTTTCTGCACTTCTCTTGCATCTTTCTGCACCCCTCTTGCTTCTTTCATGCACTTCTCTTGCTTCTTTCTGTACCCCTCTTGCCTCTTTCAGCACCCCTCGCCCCTCTTTCTGTACCTCTCTTGCCTCTTTCTGCTCCTCTCTTGCCTCTTTCTGCACTTCTATAGCCTCTTTCTACACTTGTCTTGCCTTTTTCTGCAATTCTCTTGCCTCTATCTGCACATTCTTACTCTTTCTGCACCTCTGTTGCTTCTTTCTGCAGTTCTGTTTCTGCACCCCTCTTGTCTGTTTCTACACCTCTGTTGGTTCTTTCTGCACTGCTCTTGCTTCTTTCTGGACCTCTCTTGCCTGTTTCTGCAACTCTCTTGCCTCTTTCTTCAGTTCTCTTGCCTCCTTCTGCACCTCTGCTGCTTCTTTCTGAACTTCTCTTGCCTCTTTCTGCACCTCTCTTGTCTGTTTCTGCACTTCTGTTGGTTCTTTCTGCACTGCTCTTGCTTCTTTTTACACCTCTCTTGCAAATTTTGGCACCGCTCTTGCTTCTTTCGGCACACCTCTTTCTTCCTTCTGCACCTCTGTTGGTTCTTTCTGCACTACTCTTGCTTCTTTATGTACCCCTCTTGCCACTTTCTGCACCTCTTTTGCCTCTTTCTGCACCTCTCTTCCCTCTTTCTGTACTTCTCTTTCATCTTTCTGCACCTCTGTTGCTTCTTTCTGCACTTCTCTTGCCTCTTTCTGTACCCCTCTTGCCTCTTTCTGCACCTCTGTTGCTTCTTTCTGCACTTCTCTTGCTTCTTTCTGCACTTCTGTTGCTTCTTTCTGCACCCCTCTTGCCTCTTTCTGCACCCTTCTTCCCTCTTTCTGCACCTCGCTTGCCTCTTTCTGCACCCCTGTTCCTGTTTCCTGCACCTCTCTTGCCTGTTTCTGCAACTCTCTTGCCTCTTTCTGCAGTTCTCTTGTCTCCTTCTACACCTCTGTTGCTTCTTTCTACACCTCTCTTGAAAATTTCTGCACCCTTCTTGCCTCTTTCTGCACCCCTCTTGCCTCCTTCTGAACCTCTGTTGGTTCTTTCTGCACTGCTCTTGATCTTTCTGCACCTCTTTTGCCTGTTTCTGCACTTCTCTTGCCTCCTTCTGCACCTCTGTTGCTTCTGTCTGCACTTCTCTTGCTGCACCCCTCTTGCCTCTTTCTGCACTTCTCTAGCTTCTTTCTGGCTACGCTCAATACCTAACTAGTAGTAAAATGGTAAAGCAGCAGCACCAGAAAAGTAATGTTTAAGATATGTTGGGTGAGGAATTAGTGATTATGGTACTTTGTAAGAGTCTCTGGAAAAGTTCACTTGAAGTGCACTAAATAAATCTAAATGTCTCTTTGAAATATGAAGTGCAGTCTCTCAAGTTTTAAGGTCTACATGGTCTTCTGATTGAGGTATGTATGTACTTGCACATGTATTGTAATATGTCTTATGCATCTGAACATGCTACACATATAAAACATCTATTTGTATGTTTCTTTGATATATAATGCTACTAACAAAGGTACAGACATATGCATGCATGCTTTTAGGAAGATGGTGAGACTTACAGCAGAGACATGTGAAGGATTGCTGCTATATATTTGGCTAGGCCCAACACCCTATGTAGTCGTAGAATGATGAAGCAGCAGCACAAAAGTGAGGTTTAAGTCCTATTAGGAGAAGGATTAGTTATAATGCTACTTTGCATGAGTCTGTGGAAAGCTACACTTCAAATATTCCGCATAATTTTCATTATCTGCTTCAAATGTGAAGAGTAATCTGTCAAGTTTTAAGGTCTGCATGCTGTTGTGACTAAGGTATATCTCTACTTGCACATGTATTTTGATACGTATTATGCATCTGAAGATGCTAGACATATAAAACAAAAGTATACATCTATTTGTATATTACTTTTATATATGATGTTGCTAGCAAAAGGTACAGACATATGTATACATGGTTTCAGGAATATGGTGAGACTTACAGCTGAGACATATGATGGGTGTGTCTCAGTGATTGCCTGACTCCATGGGTAGTGCCTGGGTGATTGTATGAGTGCAAGGGTAGTGTCTGTGTAATTGGAGGAGAGATTGGATACTGATTGACTGATTGCATGAGTGCAGAGGTTGAGCTTGTGTGCATGGATAACTGCATGAATAGTGCCTGAATGCATAGATGAGTGCATGAGTAGTGCCTACGTGAATGAATGAGTGCAACAGTAGTGCCTGGGTGATTGTATGAGTGCAAGCGTAGTGCCTGGGTAATTGTAGGAGAGGATGGATAGTAACTGGCTGATTTCATGAGTGCATAGGTACTGCCTGGGTGATTTGATTAATGCATCGGTAAATGGAATGAGTGCATGAGTAGTGACCGAGTGCATGGATGACTGCATGGATAGTGCCTGAGTGATTACATGAGAGTATGGGTAGTGCCTGGGAAATTGGAAGACTGCATGAGTACTGCCTGAGTGATTGAAGGAGTGCATGGGTAATGCCTGGGTGATTGCATGAGTGCAGGGGTAATGCCTAGGTGATTGGAGGAGTGCATGGGTGGTGCCTGGGTGATTGGAGGAGTGCATAGGTGGTGCCTGGGTGCATGGAGGAGTGCATGGGTAGTGCCTGAATAATTGGAAGAGTCCATGGGTAGCACCTGGGTGATTGCATGAGTGCAAGGGTAGTGCCTGGATGATTGGAGAACTGCATGGGTAGTGCTTGGGTGATTGCATGAGTGCAGGGGTAGTGGCTGAGTGCATGGGTAGTGCCTGAGTGATTGCATCAGTGCATGGGTACTGCCTGGGTGATTGGAGGAGTGCATAGGTAGTGCCTGGGTGATTGCATGAGTACAGGGTTAGTGCCTGGGTTATGGAAGGAGTGCATAGGTAGTGCCTGAGTGATTGCATGAGTGCAGGGGTAGTGCCTGGCTGATTGAAGGACTGCATACATAGTGCCTCAGTGCATGGATGAGTGCATGGGTAGTGCCTGGGTGATTGGAGACTTACAGCTGAGACATGTGATGGGTTGCTGCTTTATATTTGACTACGCCCAACATCCTGAGTAGTCGCAGAATAGTGAAATTGCAGCACAAACGTGAGGTTTATGACATGGTGTACACTTTTGTACTACAGCTTCACCATTCGGTAACTACTCAGGGTGTTGGGCCTACCCAAATTTAAAGCATCAAACCTACACATGAGTCTGTTATAAATCTCACCATATTCCTGAAAGGATGTATGCATGTGTCTGTATCTTTTACTAGTACTACCATATATAATAGAAGCATACAGATTGAGATATATCTCTCTTTTATACATCTAGCATCTTCAGATGCAAAACACATAAGAGAATACATATGTAACTAGCGACATACATCAATCACACGACCATACAGACCCTAAAACTTGACAGACTACACTTAACATTTCAAACGGACACCTAGATTTATGTGGCATACTTTATAGTGCTCCTCCAATCACCCATGCCTGGGTGATTGGAGGAGTACATGGGTAGTGCCTGGGTTTTTGCATGAGTTCATAGGTAGTGCCTTGGTGATTGCATGAGTGCAGGGGTAGTGCCTGGGTGATTCGAGGAGTTCATAGGCAGTGCCTGGGTGATTTTATAAGTGCATGGGTACTGCCTGGGTGATTGAAGGAGTGCATGGGTAATGCCTGGGTGATTGCATGAGTGCAGGGGTAATGTCTGGGTGATTGGAGGAGTGCATGGGTAGTGCCTGGGTGCATGGAGGAGTGCATGAGTAGTGCCTGGGTGCATGGAGGAGTGCATGGGTAGTGCCTGGGTGATTGTAGGAGTGCATGAGTAGTACCTGGGTGATTGCATGAGTGCACGGATAGTGCCTGGATGATTGGAAGACTGCATGGGTAGTGCTCAGGTGATTGCATGAGTGCAGAAGTGCCTGAGTGCATGTACAAGTGCATGGGTAGTGCCTGAGTGTTTACACGAGTGCAAGGGTCGTGCCTGGGTGATTGGAGGAGTGCATAAGTAGTGCCTGGGTGATTTTATAGGTGCATGGGTAGTGGCTGGGTGATTGGAGAAGGGCATGGATAGTGCCTGGGTGATTGGAGGAGTGCAAGGGTAGTGCCTGGGTTATTGCATGAGTACATAGGTAGTGCCTGGGTTATTGCATGAGTACATAGGTAGTGCCTGGGTGATTGCATGAGTACAGGGGTAGTGCCTGGGTGATTGAAGGAGTGCATGGGTAATGCCTCGGTGATTGCATGAGTGCAGGGGTAATGTCTGGGTGATTGAAGGAGTGCATGGGTAGTGCCTGGGTGCATGGAGGAGTGCATGGGTAGTGCCTGGGTACATGGAGGAGTGGATGGGTAGTACCTGGGTGATTGTATCAGTGCACGGGTAGTGCCTGGATGATTGGAAAACTGCATGGGTAGTGATTGGGTGATTGCATGACTGCAGGAGAAGTGCCTGAGTACATACATGAGTGCATGGAAAGTACCTAACTGATTGCATGAGTGCAAGGGTAGTGCCTGGGTGATTGGAGGAGTACATGGGTAGTGCCTGAGTTATTACATGAGTGCATAGGTAGTGCCTGGGTGATTGCATGAGTGCAGGGGTAGTGCCTGGGTGATTCGAGGAGTGCATAGGTAGTGCCTGGGTGATTGCATGAGTGCTGGGGTAGTGCCTGGGTGATTCGAGGAGTGCATAGGTAGTGCCTGGGTGATTTTATAACTGCATGGGTAGTGGCTGGGTGATTGGAGGAGTGCATGGATAGTGCCTATGTGATTGAAGGAGTGCATGGGTAGTGCCTGGGTGATTGCATGAGTGCAGGGGTAGTGTCTGGGTTATTAAAGAAGTGCATGCGTAGTGCCTGAGTGATTGCATGAGTGCAATGGTAGTGCCAGGCTGATTGAAGGAGTGCATACATAGTGCCTCAGTGCATGGATGAGTGCATCAGTAGTACCTGGGTGATTGGAGACTTACAGCTGAGACATGTGATGGGTTTCTGCTTTATATTAGTAGTAACAGTAGTAGTAGAGTAGTCGCAGAATAGTGAAATTGCAGCACAAAAGTGAGGTTTATGACATGGTGTACACTTTTGAACTTCAGCTTCACCATTCTGTAACTACTCAGGGTGTTGGGCCTACCCAAATATAAAGGATCAAACCTACACATGAGTCTGTTATAAATCTCACCATATTCCTGAAAGCATGTATGCATGTGTCTGTACCTTTTACTAGTTCTACCATATATAAAAGAAACATGCAAATAGAGATATATCTATGTTTTATACATCTACCATCTTCAGATGCATAACACATATGAGAATACATATGCAAGTAGAGACATACACCAATCACAAGAACATGCACACCTTAAAACTTGAGAGACCGCACTTCATATTTCAAACAGACACCTACATTTATGCGTCATACTTTAAATGTACCTTTTCACACACTCATACAAACTAGCCTAATCACTAATCTATTTCCTAACATGTCTTAAAACTCACTTTTGTGCTGCAGCTTCACCATTCTGCAACTACTTAGGGTGTTGGGCTTAGCTAAATATAAAGCAGCAGTCTATTACATGACTCAGCTGTAAGTCTCACCATATTCCTGAAAGCATGCATGCATATGTGTCTACCTTTTGAAATCATCATCATATATAAAAGAAATAAACAAATAGATGTATACCTTTATTTTATACATCTAGCATCTTCAGATGCACAGCACATATGAGAATACATTTGCAAGTACAGACATACATCAATAACAAGACCATGCAGTCCTTAAACTTAAAACTTGACAGACTGCACTTTACATTTGAAAGAGACACCTACATTTCTGCGGGGCACTTCAAGTGTACATTTCCCCAGACTCATAGAAAGTACCCTAATCACTAATCCCTCTGCCAACATGTCTTAAAACTCACTTTTGTGCTGTACCTTCACCATTCTACGAATACTCAGAATGTTAGGCCTAGCCAAATATAAAGCAGCAACCTATCACATGTCTCTACCATAAGTCTAACCATATTCCTGAAAGCATTATTGTATCTGTACCTATTGCCAAAAGCATAACACATATCAGAATACATGTGCAAGTAGAGACATACCTCACTCACAAGACCATAAAGGCCTTAAAACTTGACAGACTACACAAAACATTTCAAACACACACCTAGATTTACGCGGCATACTTCAAGTGAAGTTTTACACAGACTCTTATAAAGTACCATAATCACTAATTCCTCACTCAACATATCTTAAACATCACTTTTCTACTGCTGCTGCTTCACTATTCTACTACTAATCAGGTATTGAGCATAGCTAGGAGCAAAGCAGCAACCCTTCACATATCTCTGTTGAAACCATTCTGCAACTACTTATGGTGTTGGGCCTAGACACATATAAACTAGCAACCCTTCACGTGTCTCTGCTGTAAGTCTCACCATATTCCTGAAAGCATGCATGCATATGTCTGTACCTTTTGCTAGCAGCATCATGTATAAAAGAAATATACAGATAGATGTATGCCTCTGTTTTATACGTCTATCATCTTCAGACGCATGTCAGGATCCATCGGACTGCCCACCACCTTCCGCACTCCAGCAGTAGTGGGGGAACTATTCAGGGTGAACCCCAGGGCGCTAGGTGCATTTCACTCACTTACATCCTACCTAGGAAGACTGCCTGTCGGGTGGGGGCTCCTAGCAGGTTCTCAACACATGCCTCTCTCCCTCGGCTCATCCCCTCTTTTACTCCCCGTGTTCCCTGAGATAGAAAAGCTGACATATTTCTTTAATTCTCTGCTCCGGTATGTAGTGGTGTTTTCCTTATCTTTGTTTCCAGGCCACGCCAGAGCTTGACTCAGCAGCCTCCATGACTCAGCAGCCTCCATGACTCAACAAGCCTCTGTGACTCAGCAACCCCCATGACTCAGCAGCCTCCATGACTCAGCAACCTCCATGACTCAGCAGCCTCTGTGACTCAACAAACCTCTGTGACTCAGCAGCCTCCATGACTCAGCAACCTCCATGACTCAGCAGCCTCCGTGACTCAACAAGCCTCCATGACTCAGCAACCTCCATGACTCATCAGCCTGGCAAAAGGTATTTAACGCTCACCCAGGCTCATCTTCAGTGCTTCGCATTGAGTTTCCTGTTGAAGATCCTGCGGCATAACGGCTCTTCTCTGCAGGAGCTGGTCAGACCAGTCCTGTTCCAACCTTGCTTCTGCTACTCGCAGATAAGTCTAAATCCTTTTTGGGCTACATTTAACTCTTGTGCTCAGTGGAATTCCATTGTTTTGACTCTCAGCTCCTTTCTGGTTATTGGGGAGATAGTGCGTAACTGCGCACGATACTCTTCGAAGTCAGAGACTTCCTGACTTCGTTTCCTATATCACAGTTCCCTCTTGTTCCCACTCAGCTTACTTTACGCTACTTGCCTGGATTTTGGTCATTTCCTCTTCATATCATTTATGTGATTTGTGCATAGTCCTTATTGATAGAAGTGTATATTATTATTGCAGTGTTTATTGTTATCCTGGACAGACTTCAGCTGAAAGATACAGATTATGTCTTATCTCATCGAAATAAGAATGTATGGTGTGCTTATGTGTAATCTTCATTTGCACAATATTGTGTGAGTGTGTATTTATCTTTGGCGCAATATTGTGTAAGTGTGTATTTATCTTTGGCGCCATGTGGTATGAGTGCAGTTCTGATTTATTCTAATCATTCTTTTATCGTGACCCAATGCAGAAGTTTATGCATGATATATGTCATTGATTATTTGTGTTCTTATTGATGTCTTTTACTACTGCTGCAGGAGCTGGTCTCCATACTCATTCCTAGCTTTAGGACAGATGTCCCAGATTGTTCTGTGACCCAGAGTTTGCTTCTCCACCGGCACGAACGCGCACCAGTTGTTTCTTTCTTTATTTAAGCTTTTTGTTTTAACTAATTATTTTAGTTTATTGTTTGTTCCCAAACCCCCTTCTCTTGAGATTATGAGCACTGGTGTCTCTGGTTCAGTGTTCGTCGGATGATTTCTGGGGATTGTTGGGGTCCAGCTGCCTCTGCGTGTCCAGCAGAGAGAAGAACGCGTTCCAACGTTCATCTTCCCAGATTGGTTCCTGATAGAATGCGAAGCCCCTAAAATATATATATATTTTTTAATTGTTTTCTTGTCCCACCCAGGCAGCATGGCGTCCAGTTCTTTTGACGTTTCTGCTCTTAACGACACCTTGAGGGATCTCCAACGACAGGTAGAGTTGGCGCGAGTGGAGAATCAAACCTTGTGGTCACATGTAATAGGGATGTCCCAAAGGTTAGATCGAGTACAGAATGGGGGAGATGACTCTGGAGCTCGCCTTCCTACGGGTGGAACTTATACCTCTCACTTACAGGCATGTCAACAAATAGCGGTTCCTTTGGCACCCCCTGAGCGCTATCAAGGGGATCCTCAGAAATTACATGTTTTTCTTACACAATGTAAATTAAATTGTTTATGTAGACCAGCTGCGTTTCCAACACCCGAGTCTAGAGTAGCCTTCATTCTTTCATAACTATCTGGGGATGCGGCAGCCTGGTCCACAACCCTTGTGGCCAATGATGATCCTGTGTGATATTCCTTTGAGCGCTTTGAGCAGGATCTCAGGCGCATTTTCGACCGACGAACCTCCACACAGACAGTAGACAACGAACTACTGGATCTATGCCAAGGGAATAGATCTCCTTGCTTACCTCGCACAATTTAACAGACTGGTGGTAGAGGCCCACTGGCCGGAACACAAAAGAGCATCATTATTCTACAGAGGATTGCGTGATGAACTCAAAGATATGCTGGCTCAGGTGGTCGACCGCCCTCGATACTGCGATGCGCTCATAAACCTGGTTCTTCAATCAGACCATCGGTTGGCGGAATGACGAGGGGAGAAGAAACGTGCTGAGAACAGAGTACCCCCACCTTTGCCCCGTACTGATTCCCGACTATTCCGCAATGCAATAATGGATAGCGGAGAACCCATGCAGATCGGGTCAGTTCGACCTCCCCTTTCCAAAACCGAAAAGGAGAAAAGACGGCGCGACAACCTTTGTCTGTATTGTGGTCTAAGTGGTCACTTTGTGAAAGAGTGCACCAAGAAACCTAAGAAAGATTGGAGAACACCAAACTTCCGAAAGGGTACTGTGGCCAACACCAACCAGACTGCCACCACCCATGTCACTTTGAATGTATCCTTATCTGGTCCCAATTTTCACCTCCAGAGGGTGCTAGTCATGATTGATTCATGGGCCACAGGAAACTTCTGTGATTGGGGATTTGCTTGTGCTCACCGAATTCCTGTGACAAGAAAAAACATCATCGAACAAGTCTGTGCTGTTGACGGTTCCCCGTTATCCTCTGGGCCCCTTTCTAATAGCACTATCTCCCTGGTCATGGAAACACTCACAGGGCATAAAGAACAGTGCCAACTGGATTTAATAGATGCCCCCCAGTACGGTGTTATATTAGGCATCCCATGGCTGGTAAAACATAACCCCACCATAGACTGGTGTAAGCGAACCGTCACCTTTCTGTCCGAGTACTGCTCTAAGTTTTGTATAGGTCATGTTTCTGCACCCCGTACCACCAACTCTTTATCATCTCAAAAGCAAGTAATCGCCACAACCCTTACTGGTCTGCCAAAGGAATATCAAGACTTTGCCGATGTTTTCGATGAACAAAAAGCAGAAACTCTTCCCCCTAATCGGGAATTTGACTGTCAAATCGATTTAGAACCAGGGGCGCGGGTTCCTTGTAGCTGTATTTACACCTTAACGGAAAAGGAGAACGACTTCTTCAAAATGTACCTAGACAAATATCTGGCTAATGGATTTATCCGCCATTCTAAATCACCGGCCTCCTCTCCCCTTTTTTTCATCCCTAAGAAGGAAGGGGACCTCCGTGCTTGCATCGACTATCGAGCCTTAAACCAGGTGACCATTAAGAACCGGTACCCCTTACCACTCATCGCCTCCATGATGGATAAAGTACAATCCGCCACCATCTTCACCAAACTGGATTTACATGGTGCATATCATCTGGTACGGATGAGAAAAGGTGACGAGTGGAAGACGGCCTTTCGCACCAAGTTCGGGCTTTTTGAGTACCAGGTGATGCCATTTGGTCTATGCAACGCCCCGGCCGCCTTCCAGCACTTGGTGAACAGCGTTCTACAAGAGTTTTGGGATATTTGTGTACTAGTGTACATTGATGACATTTTGATCTTTTCGCACTCCTTTCCGAACATATTGAACATGTGCGAAAAGCTATTACAGGCATTACGCGAAAACCAACTATTCGCCAAGATGGAAAAATGTGCCTTTCATGTCACTACAGTGCACTTTTTGGGATTTGTTATTTCACCTGAAGGTTTGGCTATGGATTCCGCCAGGGTACAAGCTGTCCTCCAATGGCCAGCACCCAGGAGCGTGAAAGATATCCAACGCTTTCTTGGCTTCGCCAATTGCTATCGGTGCTTCATCACAGACTTCTCAAAAGTGGTTGCCCCCATCACCACTCTCCTTCGTAAAGGTCAAAAATTCTGGTGGAGCCCGGAAGCGGAGCAGGCTTTTCAACATCTCAAAGAGGCCTTTAAGTCTGCACCTATTCTTTTGCACCCTGACTCAAACTAACCCTTCTATCTAGAAGCCGATGCCTCGAATATTGCTCTAGGTGCTATATTATCTCAAAGACACCCAGACACAGGGCAGCTCCACCCAGTGGCTTTTTTCTCCCGAAAACTAGCCGAGGCTGAAAAGAATTGTACCATCTTCGATAAAGAACTATTGGCTGTCAAGGCCACTTTTCAGGAGTGGAGACATTATCTTATGGGCACAAAACATCCAGTCACTGTGTACATGGACCACAGGAACTTACAGTTCTTGAAATCAGTCAAAGCGCTCACGCCCCGGCAATTACGCTGGTCGTTGTTTTTTGCAGATTTCTCCTTCATAATCACATTTCGACCTGGGCGAAAGAACGAAAAGGCTGACGCTCTTTCCCGACCCACTCTAGAGGCGGAACCTCCTTTTTTATTGGATAAAACAAACTTTGTGAACAACATCAACATCACAGATGTTTCATGGTTGGAACACATACAACAAGCCTCTGCTCAGTTCGATCAAGAAAAATGGATAAAGGAACACCCCGACTGAGACGTGGTAGAGGGTATATTATACCATCAAATACACTTGTTTCTACCCACACCAGCTCTTCAACACGAAGCCTTGGGGTGGTGTCATAACTCTCCACTTTCTGGTCATCATGGAATCACGAAAACACTTGAATTACTGCAAAGGGATTATTGGTGGCCGAACATGAGTTTTGATTGCCATTAGTACGTGAAAACATGTGACACTTGCGCTCGAACTAAATCGGAACGACGAAAACCCACGGGGTTGCTTAATCCTCTTCCAACACTACCATCACCTTGGCATTCAGTATCTATAGATTCAATAGTTGATCTACCTCAAGACCAAGGATTTACATCAATCGTGGTAGTAGTCGACCTGTTAACTAAAATGTGTCATTGCTTCCCAACTAAAGGGATACCTGATGCCCCCCATCTAGCTAATCTGTTTTTACAACACCTAGTACGGCTCCATGGTTTACCATCACGTATCATTTCCGACCGTGGCATGCAATTTGTTTCGTACTTCTGGGGAGCATTTTGCAAATTACTTAACATTTCGGTGGACCTCTCTTCCGCTTATCACCCGGAGTCTGATGGGCAAATGGAAAGAACCAACCAGGAGATCGAACAATTATTACGAAATGATGTTACCAAACAAGAGCAATGGGTTGATCACCTTTGGTTAGCAGAATTCGCCCATAACAATGTAGTAAATACATCTAGCGGATTCTCACCCTTCTACGCTCTGTATGGGTATCATCCCAGATCTTCCCAGTTACTAACACTGCAGGCACTCTCTCCTAAACCTTTAGCTCAAAAACACGCCTTACAACATCAGGTTCTCGAAGAATTAAAAAAGAACGTGACCAGTGCAAAACTATTGTACAAGCAGTACGTGGACAGAAAGCGATGTGTAGGTCCTCCTTACCAAGTAGGCCAGCAAGTGTGGTTATCCACCAAACACTTACGCTTAAAAGGGCCTCGTAAATTTCAACCACAATACATCGGTCCATTCCCCATTCTAAAACTATATCAGAAATCAGCAGTACGCCTGGCCTTACCGGCTCACTTAAAAATTCACCCTACCTTTCATGTGTCCCTTTTAAAACCCACTGATCCAAACACTCGTCACCTCGCTCCACCACCTCCAGTAAGTGTGGAGGGTCACTTAGAACATGAAGTAAGTTCAATTTTAGATTCTCACCGAACCAGGGGCACTTTATATTACCTGGTAGCTTGGAAAGGGTATGGCCCACAGGAACGCACCTGGGAGCCACTATCTCATGTCCATGCTCCCCGACTGTTGCGTATATTCCATCAGCGTAACCCCCACAAACCCGGCCCTGTCACCGGGCCTTGGAAGGGGGTACTGTCAGGATCCATCGGACTGCCCACCACCTTCCGCACCTTCAGCAGTAGTGGGGGAACTATTCAGGGTGAACCCCAGGGCGCTAGGTGCATTTCACTCACTTACATCCTACCTAGGAAGACTGCCTGTCGGGTGGGGGCTCCTAGAAGGTTCTCAACACATGCCTCTCGCCCTCTGCTCATCCCCTCTTTTACTCCCCGTGTTCCCTGAGGAAGAAAAGCTGACTTATATTTCTTTAATTCTCTGCTCTGGTATGTAGTGGTGTTTTCCTTATCTTTGTTTCCAGGCCACGCCAGAGCTTGACTCAGCAGCCTCCATGACTCAGCAGCCTCCATGACTCAACAAGCCTCTGTGACTCAGCAACCCCCATGACTCAGCAGCCTCCATGACTCAGCAACCTCCATGACTCAGCAGCCTCCGTGACTCAACAAACCTCCGTGACTCAGCAGCCTCCGTGACTCAGCAACCTCCATGACTTAGCAGCCTCCGTGACTCAACAAGCCTCCATGACTCAGCAACCTCCATGACTCATCAGCCTGGCAAAAGGTATTTAACTCTCACTCAGGCTCATCTTCAGTGCTTCGCATTGAGTTTCCTGTTGAAGATCCTGCGGCATAACGGCTCTTCTCTGCAGGTGCTGGTCGGACCAGTCCTGTTCCATCCTTGCTTCTGCTACTCGCAGATAAGTCTAAATCCATTTTGGGCTACATTTAACTCTTGTGCTCAGTGGAATTCCATTGTTTTGACTCTCGGCTCCTTTCTGGTTATCAGGGAGATCTTGGGTAACTGCGTATGAAACTCTTCGCAGTCAGAGACTTCCTGACTTCGTTTCCTATATCACAGTTCCCTCTTGTTCCCACTCAGCTTACTTTACGCTACTTGCCTGGATTTTGGTAATTTCCTCTTCATATCATTTATGTAATTCGTGCATAGTCCTTATTGATAGAAGTGTATATTATTATTGCAGTGTTTATTGTTATCCTGTTACATCTCTGTTTTTTCTCGCTGAAAGAAGATCTTGGTAACGCTCTCAAGCCTTGGACAGACTTCAGCTGAAAGATACAGATTATGTCTTATCTCATTGAAATAAGAATGTATGGTGTGCTTATGTGTAATCTTCATTGGCACAATATTGTGTGAGTGTGTATTTATCTTTGGCGCAATATTGTGTGAGCGTGTATTTATCTTTGGCGCCATATGGTGTGAGTGAAGTTCTGATTTATTCTAATCATTCTTTTATTGTGACCCAATGCAGAAGTTTATGCATGATATATGTCATTGATTATTTGTGTTCTTATTGATGTCTTTTACTACTGCTGCAGGAGCTGGTCTCCATACTCATTCCTAGCTTTAGGACAGATGTCCCAGATTGTTCTGTGACCCAGAGTTTGCTTCTCCACCGGCACGAACGTGCACCAGTTGTTTCTTTCTTTATTTTAGCTTTATGTTTTAACTAATTATTTTAGTTTATTGTTTGTTCCCAAACCCCCTTCCCTTGAGATTATCGGATGAGCTCTGGTGTCTCTGGTTCAGTGTTCGTCGGATGATTTCTGGGGATTGTTGGGGTCCAGCTGCCTCTGCGTGTCCAGCAGAGAGAAGAACGCGTTCCAACGTTCATCTTCCCAGATTGGTTCCTGATAACGCATAACACGTACCATAATACATGTGCAAGTAGAGATATACCTCAGTCACAACACCATCCAGATCTTAAAACTTCACAGACTACACTTAAAATTTCAAACAGACACTGAAAATTATGCAGTATATTTGAAGTGTAGCTTTCCACAGACTCATACAAATTAGCCTAATAACTAATCTCTCTTCAAAGATGTCTTAAACCTCACTTTTGTGCTGCAGCTTTACCAGTCTACAACTACTTAGGGGCATATTCTCAAGAACGTGTGATAATCATCGCAAATTTAGCTTAACGCAACTTTGCATATCGCAGTCCATCGCGAGAAAATAACACCATCTTAACGTCCAATTCCCAACCCCTCGGCACCATGCGATAGAGGCAAGATAACCCGCCAAATGACCGCGTAAAAACCAACGCGACAAACAAAAAATGCGAAACACGATCGCCCAAAAAGTTGCGATTCCACAAAGCCCGATACCAAAATCAGCGAAAACCAGCGACAGGCCTGCAATACCCACGCGTCATGCGTAAAAATGCACTATAAAAGCAAAAAAAAACAAAAAAACAAAACCAATCCAAACTGCGTAGCACCATGGATGCACCCGGACCGAGTGCAGAGGACAAGCCGAACTCCACAAGCCCCATGGAGGACCAGCATGGAACACCATGTTCAGGGGAGGGCAAGGAGAAGAGGAAGAGGAAGACGGGGTTCAGTCCGCAGGAAGACCGGATCACCGTCACGGAGGTGATAGAACACTGCCAACAACTGTTCGTCACCTCCACTGCGTCATTGGCAACACAAACGGAAATATGGCAGTCCATCGTCACCAAAGTGAATGCAGTCGGAGTGTCGAGGAGGTCAATGGAGGAGGTCAAGAGGCGCTGGCATGAAGTGCATAGCCAAACCAAACAGAAACTCGCTGCCAACATGAAGGCAGCAAAGGCGACTGGAGGTGGGAGTCCTGCGCCACATGAGGAGCTGGATGAGCTGGAGGAAATGGTGGCCACAGTCATCAGTGTGGAGACGGTGCAAGGAGTTGGGGGTCTGGACACAGCCCAAAATGACCTGACCCAACAGCAACAGGGTGAGTAACGACCAGGGACTGGGGGGACGGGGGCAGATGGGCACAATGGCACACATGCACAATCATGTGCAGCACACTGCACACCCGCAATGAGTGTGGAACATGTCCCTGATACCCTTGGCACACTGCAGCACACATAGAAACACCAAGTAGGCCCCCTTCCACAATGTGTACAAATGGGCCCCCCTCCACATCACCAATGCCACAACCTACCCATGCACATGTGCTGAATCCAGAAAAGCAGCAGCTCTGTGAGCCACACTGACAATGCAAGTGACACTGCATGACAGATAGCATGGCTGAAGTCACAATACATGACATGGTGCACGAGACTACACTGAGGTGGCTGAGTGTGGACCACATCCGTAAAGGAGCAGGTCACACTCTGACACATCCACGTGCACCTACGACCCATGACGCCAAGAACACATCTGCAGACAAACAATGCACAAGAGTACCAAATATCTCCAGTAGCACAAATGACCCAAGTCGCAAACATCCCAGCACCCGAAAAGCACACAAGTCAAATGCACACCGACTCAAAGGGATAAGGGTCCGCCAATGCAGAGCTGCAGGGGAGAATCGCCAACAATGCAGCACACACACATAGCAATCACAGTACAACAACATTGACGACAATGTGGGACAGAGTGCAACCCCTACACCACAGGACAGAGGACACAACTGGTGCCTCTCGTGCGTAGAAACTGGCCAATCACATCTGGCAATGCATGACACTGTGAGATGATAATGTACGAGTACAACCACACATCTGTCATGTAGTCGAAATGTCCACTGACTCCCATCAAATAGCCAGCTTCACCAAAACAGTCACAATGTACATCGTCATGCAGTCTGAATGTAAACATCTACAATGCGTCAACATATATGGAACACACTGTTAACCTGCATCTCCCCTTTACATTGCAGAAGGACAATCAACACCTCCTGCAGAGCAGACCACACATCTCTTCAGTGATGATGAAGAGGACACCCTGCCCATTTGCCCAGACACACTCCAACGGCTCGTGGACAGCCTCCTCACCCCACCTCCAGGAGCAGGGCAGCCCAGCTGCATCGCGGTGAGCCCACACCCTGCACAGACCACACAGCAGGAAGCACACACCACCACGGCTGCCTCCCAGGACCCCCACGACCAACACATGGATTTCAAACGCTGTGTGTTAGGGTGCCAGGAGAAGATGGCAGATCAGCTGTGGCTGGGTTTCGAGCTCATGGCAGCCAAACTCGATGCCATACGTGGGTGCCTGAGTTCCATCAGGGAGCACCTACAGTCCCTAACGGATACCCACTGTCCGCACCATGCCCACCAACAATCCTTGGCTGACATCGCTGGGTCCATTACTCGGATACAAGAACTGCCTAGGCAGACAGGCTCCAGCGATGACAGCACAGAGTTGGCACAGATGCGGAGGACAATGGAGACCATGGAGCTGATGCAGGCTGGAAGTATGGCTGCCACTGCTGAACACCAGCGAGATGTAGCTGCGATCTTCCATGTCTTGCAGATCCTCATCTTGCCATTGCTGCCACTGAGCCTGTTCCAGATGGCTGCTGCAAGAACCTTGACACACACATCTCCGACCCCTGATGTGTCAGTGGCACACAGTGATGCAGCCCCATCACCTTCGCACCCTGATGTGTCAGTGGCACACAGTGATGCAGCCATTACACCGCCACACACACCGGACACACCCGACACAGAAGAAGTATCAGAGGAGTAAGATGTGGATGGTAATTACTGTGTGAGGAAGGAGGCAGTAGCATCCATCACCTCCATATGGCTTGCCCTGCCTGGCTCTGCCCTATGCATCATGCCCTGGGGCAACACCTTCCACTGACCCACGGAACACTCTGCGACATTCACCCGGACCCCGACACGGACTGCCATATCTCCACTGCTTGACAATTACACAGCAATCCTGCTGCGGACTGCACTCCCCCTCTTCCAAATCACTTTTCAATCCCCAAAGGACTCTAGTTGGCCCACCACTGGGCTTCCATGTTATGTGGGTTTGGATGGCCATGTACAGCTCCCTCTCCGTCATTCTCCAGAATGTGAATAAAACATTCGAAATCATGCAGATGTGTCATGACTATGTTCACTCACGTATGGAAGTATGGCTGGATGTAGGGACAATGATTGCACAAGAAGGTACACCCTGTTAAATGACATCAATGCGCATGTTTATCCCCGAGACACGCGGCCAATTGGATGACTGTGAAGGTGGGTACTAGCTGTGTCCCCATTGCACATTAACAACAATCTCACAACCCCCCAACGTAGGCACAAGTCCATGTATTGAATAGGGCTGTGTGTAGGAATGACCAAATCGGTAGCAGGCCAGAAGTTGTGTCCTACATCACATGTGACAACAGAACTTCACGTCGCATACCTACTCACACACATCTGTGTGGACACATTCTGTTAGGATTAATAACATTGCTCAACATGGTCAGAGGTTGGACACCATACTCACATTGCTGAAGACACGTAAGAGCACAGGTCTACCAGCAACTATCCCAAAACAATGTCTGGCTCACAGAGGTGGAGCTGTCAAAAGGGACCCACCCCCATTGTACATGCGTCAGTCAGTTCCTCCCTGTGTAGGGACGATGCTCATTGTGGCACACGAGTGGTCAATCTAATCAACACTCATCACAGTTAGACACCAGTGGTGTTGCATAGACTTTATTGGCATGTGTGTGTCAGTATGGACAAGGCAACGGCCACAACAGGCAGGGAGATGCTTAAGACACTTACACGCAGCATGGGAACATGTCGAGGTGCAGGAAATGGAGAGGCAAAAATGAACACCAATCATCACGGATGGCAACAGTCTCAGCCCACCTTGCCTTGCTGGACGAGTCATGTGTTGTTTGGCGTCTGCCCATTGCCCCGTATGAGGGGGCACGACTCACAGCCCATGGGGTCTGCATATTGCTCTGCCACCCGACTGCGCCGACTGTCTGCTCTGCTGACAGTGATCAGGTGAAAGGGTCCGACAAGTTCACATGTCGTGCTACATTGCCATGTGTGTACTCTCCCCCCAGCAGTGTGTCCGACTTGGTAACATTGCCAAACGACGCTGTGCTGCTCCGACCATGGAACTGCATCACCTTGCACAGGTGTGTGTACACACGCGTAGTTCCACGCACATGCATTCAGAGTCCAGACGAAGGCAGACATGTTCTCTGTTGTGGTGGGATATGTGAGCATTCCCCACAATGCTACAAGGTGTTGGGACCAGTGCTGTGGGTGACAATCCGATGTGGCTGCAGGGACGTAGTTACTCGTCCATGAATGCCAGCGCAGCTTCATGTGCAATGTGTTCCAATAGTACGTCGTTGTCAGGTTCAAGGAACACCAGGGTGAGCCAATCCATTAACTTGTCCGGGCAGATGTGCTCAGTCCACGCCGTTTCCCCAATCCGCAACACAGCCCAATAGGGGAGCGCCTTGATGTGGTCACCGCACACGAGGAGTTGTGCAATCTCCCATGCGCAACTGCCAGCACATACGCCAAGGATCAGTGCATCACAGCTATCCAGGTGACACTCCTGTTTGTGGGCCAACAGGGGGCGCACTGTCAGGTCATACTCCAATTCAGCTACCATTGCGTTGGATAGGCAGACCTCCATGGGCCACTCGAATGTGCATGATCGACAGTGGAACCAGGGCTGGACGCAGGTGACGTAGGCAAGACGGAAACTCAGACGGAAACTGATTTGCAGCACTGCCATTGGCAGGGATCCCAACAGATGCAGCATTCGTGCACGGTACAGTTCCACGTGACAGGGGTTGTGCATGTGCCCGGGAATGCCTGCCATTGCGTTTGTTGGTCTCGTGGCACCGGCACTCCTCTGACCGGCGGAAGTTCGGTGGACGATATGCCACAGCTCTGGGCAATGAGTCGTATGTGTGTGCAACGTTTGGACGTATGGGTAGTTTTTGACCAATGTATCAAGGGCATCCCTTGCAGGTGTAGGTCGTGCAGGGACAAGTGTGTGTGGGATGTGGGCATGTTGGTGTTTCATTAGCGCAGTTCGTGGTGTGGGAATCGTCGAAGGCTGGTATGGTATCTCATGCAGGGTGTGCCAGCCGCATTCAGGACCAAGGTCGGGGGTTTGGTTGGCCTTCGGCCTTGTGTGTTGAGACAAAGGAGATTTCATTCCTGATTTTAGTATGACTACTGCTTGCATGTCTTAATTGTGATGTGGACTTCGCGCTGACTTTGATGCCAGGCCTGTGATTTGGGGTGCGCATATTTCGAGACACACGCAGCTGTTGGCATGTTTGCATGAGCCAAGGGCCCGATTGGCCTTGCGCTCCTTGTTCAGTCTCTCTCTTTCTCTCTCTTTCTTTCTCTCTCTCTCTCTCTTTCTCTCTCTCCCTGTCCTTTGATGGGTGCCTGACACACCTTCTTATCGTGGATATTGTCTTGCAGGCTGTGAGTCACAGATTGTCCAGGGATGCCCCGCCATGACTCCTCAGAATAGTTGTTTGGTGACAAATTAGAATGTGACATTTTGTTTGGTCTTTCAATGGTGTATGTATGAACCAGGATTTCAGTGCTCACATGTATGTTGATTGTTGCAATTGTGCGACATCAGGCGGGTGCTTGTGTTCATGTTTCTGTGCAGTTGATGTGCTGTGTCTTGGTCCGGGGAGGTGGGGGTGCCCGGGGTGGGGCCCGGGGGGTCCTGTGGGTGGTGGCGGTGGGTGTTGTGGCCCTCTTGGGTGTCTGGCACGCATGTTCAGTGGCTCCATGGCATCTGTTGTTCTTCAGGTGTGGCTCTGGGCTGGGCTCTCTTTTGTGGTACAGGCTGTCGTCCGACTTTGCACCAGGTCAGAGCAGGTGTTAGTTTCCTGCTGCTAACGCGCCTTATCGCATGTTTTGTGATCTTATCGCGGATCTGGCTGGTCATTGTGAATGTTGAGGAGTGGTGTTGTCGCGGCTTTTTGCATGGGAACGCCTACTCTGCATCTCATTAGCGATAGTTGCGGGGGTCATCTGTGGCGATGTTTTTTGCGGCTGCTATCGCGGGTAAACTGGTGTTATGGGCTGTTAACACCAGCTTGTGAATGGGGTGATAAATTTATCGCAACTTTGGCTGCGATAAGGTGCCGTTAACTCGGCGATGGCTCCTTGAGAATATGCCCCTTAGAGTGTTACACCTAGCCAAATACAAAACAGGAACCCTTCACATGTCTCAGCTGTAAGTCTCACCATATTCTTGAAAGCATGCATGCATATGTATGAACCTTTTGCTAGCAGCATCATATATAAAAGAAATATACAAATAGATGCATACATGTGTTTTATACATCTAGCATCTTCAGATACATAACACATATCAGAATATATCTCCTAGTAGAGACTTTCTTCAATTACAACACTATGCACACCTGAAAAATTCACAGAACACACTTCCCATTTCAAGCAAATACCAAAACTTATGTGGCATATTTCAACTGTACCTCTCTAGAGACTTATAAAAAGTAGCCTAATCACTAATACCTTATGTCAACATGTTTTAAACCACGCTTTTGTGCTGCATCTTCACCATTCTACTACTACTCACAGTCGTGAGCCTACCACATACAAAGCAACAATACCTCTTTGTTATACATCATGCACCTTCAAATGTATAAGACATATGAGAATACATATACAAGTAGAGACATACTTCAGTCACAAGTCCATGCACACCTTAAAACTTGACAGACTGCACTTCCAATTTGAAAGCGCCACCTAAAGTTATGCGGTATACTTCAATTGTACATTTCCACACACTAATACAAACTACCATAATCAGTAATCCATCTTCCAATATACACATATTACTATACACAATCTATTTCAAACAACATTTAAGTAAAATAAAACAAACTACAATACACATCTCTACATTTAATGATATATTTCAAACATCACAGTTCTTGAATAATTTTTAAAGTTTGAAAATAAAGCTAATACATAATACACCTCACAAATTTATAACTCACCTTCCAAATAGTTTTGTAGAATATGAAATATCAGAAACTCATAAAAGATTTTCTTATGCACATAATCAATGTAATGCACCACTCTCAACAAGGTAAAACCAGTAATGGCAAACTTTCCCTCTCTTTCTCCACACAAATAAATGTAAGTAACAAATCACATTGCTTCCTACATTATTTCAAATTGTAAAACACATTTCTATTGGTTGGACATATTAACCCTTACCAACTGACTTCTAAAAGTGCCCAAACTGGTTCTGCAATTTTCTGGAGTCGTGACGCCACCGTGTACCATCGTGATGGAGCCGCGAATCCATACGGGACTTCAAAAACATATTACTAATAATACTTGCACTATTTAAGAACACAAAACTTCTAAACAAAGTACTGATTTGGGAAATCTTAATTTAATAACATATCACTTATATATAAATTACAATTCCATATTTTAAAACCACAGTTAAGATTCAACCCTTCCCCCATTCTGCTTAATCCCAGTTTCCATAGTAACAGTTTCTGCAACATTCAACTGAACAGGTAGGTCACAAGTTCACCATATTTTCAAGTTCAGCACACAACGTTACAAATGCAAACAGCAGGTGTGGTTGACTTTTGCAAAATATTACCTTATCCTATCTACTGTACCTTTCAAAAAAAAATTAATAACCAATAAGAAAAATGCTTTTTAAAGAAAGTACATGCACCCTATTTCTGAGTGTACAATGTTCATAAACAGCAAATCAATTATCTGCTTTTTAAAAAACAGCATCTTGTCCACCATTGTAGATACCTGTCATTCTACCAACTGACTACCTCAGCTACAGACATCTTTTCATTACTTCCAGACATCCCTTGAAGATCCTTACAGTATGGATTGTTGGGTACAGCTATGTTTTCTGGTGCAAAAGGTATGCTGAACGCAGAGGTATTGACAAAGACCTAGCTTTACAAAATGTGGATATTAAATGGATTGCACAGAGAGGATTAAAGTGGCACCAATTGATGCCTTTGGTTAAAACCTGTTTGCATCTCCAACCCCCTGACCTCATGATTGTGCACTGTGGTGGCAATGACCTAGGCACATTGCCTGGGGTAGGTCTGGAAATGCTAATGAAGGACACCTTTGCACAATTGATGTTGCTTTTGCCTCAAACTGTCTTTGTATACTCTAATATATGCCAAAGACAGAAATGGAAGTGGTCAAATCAATTCTGTCCAAGGATTGAGAAAGCTAGAAAGAATGTCAATAAAGCTGTTTCTGCTTACCTCAGAGACCATAGGATGGGCTGCATCTATAACAACAATCTATGTTTTGATATGGATGACATCTACAGAACTGATGGAGTACACTTCACAGATCAAGGAAACAGACTCTTTCTCAACAACCTAAAGCTGTGCATCCGCACTTACATGTAGCTACAAAAAACTCATAATAAAAACAAGGGTTCTTTTTAGAACCACCCTATAACACAATAGTGAATCTTTTTTTTTTACACATACATACTCTTTTTAAATTTTTGATGGATTCGCGCACCTGTCACGAATCTGCAAAAGCATGAATTCAATGTACTACAACACAATACACTTTTCAGGTTTAACTATTAATTTTTAATTTTATATATTTTTACTAACTCTATCATTTTTAATCTTATCATTAACTTCAATCACACTACCTCTATAAAACAACTTCACAAATGCAACACTACCTTCTAAATTATATACTACTAAATTATTTATTTGAGGTGGATCTGTGAATCCAACGCGACGTTACACGGGGGGGCCGCGCTGAGAGACGCGTTGGGGTCGCGACTACAAAATAGAAAGAAAAAAAAACGCCCCCCTTCCATTATTCGGTATTCGCGCCAGGGAGCCCATCCCTCGGGGCATTACCTCTTTTTAAAAAAAAATAATAATAACATTACGGAAGGAGGGCCGCGTGGCCCCCCTTTCCTTGGCCACTTTCGGCCCCGGGGACCCCATCCCCCGGGGCATGGCCATCTATTTTTTAATTATTTATTTATTTAATTTAAAAGGAGGGGACCGCACAGCCCCCCTCCTGAGGCCATTTTAGCCCCGGGACCCCATCCCCCAAGGCTTTGCTTCTGTTTTTTTTAAATAATACGGGAGGGGGCCGCGTGGCCCCCTTCCCTGGGCCACTATTGGCTCCGGGGACCCCATCCCCCGGGGCCTGGCCTCATATTGGGGACTGCGGGGGGAGCCCCAATGCCCCCGTGGTCCCTGCCGGCTCCCCGCTTCCTGCGGGAGCCGGCATTGCTTTTGGACAACGGGAGCTGCTGAAATGCAGCTCCCCTTGTCCAAAAGCAATTTGCTTCGCTTCATGGAAGCGAGAGCCGTGCTCCTGCCCTGTCATTGCAAACTGCAATGTCCCGGGGTGGGCACCCCGGGACATTGCTGGAGCCGGCACTGGGGGGTGGTGGTCCTCAGGGCCACCTAGGGCTCCAGGAGGGGGGCCGCAACAGACCCCCAGCTTCTTTTAATTCATGCCCCAGGGGGTGGTGGTCCCCGGGGCTTGTGGGGGCTCGAGCCCCTGTGGGGGGCTCGAGCCCCCACACTACTTTATTTTTAGCACAGCCCCGGGGAGGTGGCGGTCCCCGGGGCTGCAGGTGGGCCACGTGCCCCCCACATTTATGAATTAAAGACCCGGGGAGGTGGCAGTCCCTGGTGCTGCGTGAGGGGGGCAGGAGCCCCCCACACTTTTTTTCCAATAATAAAGCCATGGGGAGGTGGCGGTCCCCGGGGCTGCAGGGGCCTCCGCAGGGCCCTCGCATAAATATTCACAAATGCCCCCGGGACCTGGCCCACCCGGGGGCTCATTAAAACGAAGCACAGGAGACCGTGCTTCATTTTTTATTTATTTTCTCGGCAGGATTCGTGCACCCAGCGTGACTTCCACAAATTTTGTTTTTAAAAAAATGCTTTTTTGGGCCCTGGGGGTCTCTGTGGGACCCCCTGACCAGGGCTAAGGGGTCAGGGTGTTTCTACCCTGCCCCTTTCCTTCATTTTTAACCTTTTTTCTTGTGACTTGGTTCAACCGAGTCACAAAATGGCTGCCAACACATTTTGGTTTGGAGTGTTGGCAGCCAATCAGAATGAAGCTCGTGCTCGGGAGGGTTCGCGAATCCTCCTCGGCCACCAGATATCGATATTTTTTATTTTTGAATTTCTCAGGCACTACTGAACGGATTGACACCATTTAAAAAAAAGACTCCTTCTGAAGCAAGACCTACCTTTTTGCCAAATTTGGTGTAATACCGTTCAGCAGTTCAGGTTGTAGCTTTGTCTAGAGTTTCCTACGGAAATTAACATGGAGAAAACGCGTTTTGGGACCTCCCCTTTTTTCTCGGCCCCCGCTCAACAAATCACCCTGAAACTTTGAAGACAGGAGCTGACCTGAGTGAGCCATTAGTTTTGAAAATTTCGCGAAGATTCGTCAAACGGCACCAAAGATATTGGCAAAAGAAAAAACGCTGTTTGAATAGAAACAAGGTCCTAACTATAACTACCTACTGGCGAATATATATATATATATATCCAAGGATTCCGTTGCCTCCAGGATACTCCACACACACGGACACGGACCACCAGATAAGTGCTTCAGATTTGGTTTATTGCGGTGTCACCATTACGCGTTTCGGCTCGGAACGAGCCTTGATCATATATATATATATATATATATATTCGCTGAAAAAAGAAAGGTTACAGGTACGTTTAGTTAGGCTCAGATTTCACATGCAAAAAACCATAGAAATGCAGCAATTATAGTTACCTGAGCTATATAACTTATGCCCCTGCAATGCACTGCTTATGACCTCAAATATTACATCACTTATGGCATGGCCAGTGACATCACTGATGACATCTCAAATTGCATCACTGATGACATCACTGATGGTATCATCCACAGAACCACTCACACATCCACTCACACCCCCATACAAACTCTCATATGCTCACTCACACACCCACACAACCACTCACATACCCATTCACAGACCCATATAAGTACTTACACAACCACTCACATATTCATAGAGCCACTCACATACCCACTAACTCACTCATAGAGCCTGATCATACAACCAGTCATTCACCCATACAGCCACTCACAAACCCAACCACACACCCAAACAGCCTCTCACAAACCCACTTGTAAACCCACACAGCTACTCACACATCCACTCACAAACCCTCAAAACAGCTCACACACCCAATCATACATCCATACAGACACTCACACACCCATTCACAGGCCCATACAGCAACTCACACACCCAGTCACCAATCCGTACAGCTACTCACACACCCACTCAAGACCCATACAGCCACTCACACACCCATACAACCACTCACACACCTACTCACATATCCACACAACCACTCACACACCCACAAAACCACTCACACCAACTCTCACACCCATAGAACCACTCACACACTCACACAGTTACTCAGATACCAACTCACACACCCAGACTCACATACCCATACAACTTCTCACACACCCATACAACCACATATACACCCATACAACCACTCACACAGCCACTCACACACCCAAACAACCACTCACATTCCCAATCACAGGCCCATACAGCCACTCACATACCCACTGGCAGACCCATACAGCCACTCACACACCCACTCACCAACCTATACAGCCACTCACACACCCACTGACAGATCCATACAGCCACTCACATACCCACTCACACAAATCCATATAGCCGCTCAACCACCCACTCAAATACTGATACAGACAATCACACAGCCACTCAGATGACATATGTTAGAAATAGTGTCACTCATTAGTAGTACAGAAAGAATAGTAATTTGACTTATGCAGTAGCTTAGTATCTATCTTTAAGTCTCAGAAACATTTACGAAACACACTCACTGGATGATGTATTCAGTAATGTCATCAATGATGTCATTTGGCATGTCATCAGTGATGTCACTAACCATGTAATGAGTTATGTAATATGTGAGGTCATAAGCAGTGCATTGTGGGGGCATGAGTTACACTTAGCTCAGATAACTATAACTGCTGAATTTCTATGGTTTTGCGCGTGTGAAATCTGAGCCGAGCTCTAAATTCCTGTAACCTTTGGTTCTTTCAGTAAATATATATTTTCTGTTTGACAAATCTTCACGAAAGTTTCAAAACTAGCATGCACCTGAGTTAAGCTGCTGTGATGAAAGTTCTGGGGTGATACGTGAAGCAGGGGCTGAGAAAAAGGGGGGTGCCACCAGGCATTTTCCCCATGCAATTCCCCGTAGGGATTTTAGACATGACTACAGTCCCAACTGGTGAACGGAATTACACCAAATTTGACAGAGAGCTAGATCTTGGTCCAGAAAGGGTGCTTTTTGTGATTTGGAGGAAATCTGTTCAGTAGTTTTTGAGATATTAATGGAAAAAAAATATAGATATCTAGAGGCGTAAATCCATTGTAGCACTTAAGCAAATCTAAGAGCCAACAGAAATGGAATGATTGGGTGCTTACAACCTGAGTACAAAGTTGCAGCCACCATTTTATAAATCAGGGAACGGTTGTGGGGGGTAAAAATGCATCAACAAAGTAATAGAAGGCTTCAGGGTAGAGGTACCCTGATACCATGGGTACAATATGAGCGAGAAAATGCCCAGAAATGTTTTTTTTCCAGGCTGGAGGATTCACGAATCTGCGATGATGCTCAGCGTGGCCCTCCTGTGACTCCGAAGGGGATTCCCGAATTCTGCCAAAAAAAATTCAAAAAATATATCTATACTTATGCATTCACTCAGACAGTCATACACCCACTCGGACACTCTCATACCCACTCACAGACCCATTCAGACTCTCATGCACCCACTCAGAGACCCACTCACACAGTCACACACCCACTCACACACCGACTCATACACTCACAGACCCACTCATACACTGACACATCCACTCACAGACCCACTTGTACACTCATATACCCACTCACAGATCTGCTGAGACACTCATTTACCCACACTAACACCTACCAGTCAGACACTCAGCACCTACTCACAGACACACTGACACTCACGCACCTGCTTACAGACCCACTGAGACACTCATGCATCCACTCATAGACCCACACAGGTACTCACACACCAAGTTACACACCCACTCAGACACATACACACACACTCACAGACCCACTCACACACCCACTCAGACAGTGACACACCCACCCACATTCCCACTCAGACACTCAGCACCCACTCACAGACCCACTGAGAAACTCATGCACCCACTCATAGACCCATACAGGCACTCACTCACTCACTCACAGATCCACTCAAACACTTACAGACCCACTCACATACTGACATGCTCACTCACAGACCCACTCAGACACAGGGCCAGACTGCCTGTAGCAGGCACAAAGCATTTTCCCAATGGGCCGGAAGGATGGTGGCCAGTTTGGGACCATTGGGGGGCGTTTTTGTTACTGGGGCCCGGTTGTGCAGCAGTGCTGCAATATTGGCCCCCTGTCACAAAAGCACAGAAGCAGGGTTTCTGACCAGAACCCCCCTGCCAGTCAGACTTAATTGCCAAGGCTGGTTTGTGTTCCCAGTCTGGCCCTGCTCAGACACTCAGCACCCACTCAGATATACACTCAGACACTCACACACCCACTTACAGACCAACTGAGACACTCATGCACCCACTCACAGACCCACTCAGACACTCACACTCCCAATTAGAGCCACACTCAGACACTGACATACCTACCCACATTCCCACTGAGACACTCGGCACCCACTCACAAATCCACACAGGCACTTACTCACCTACTCACAGACCCACACAGGCACTCACTCACCTACTCAGAGACCCACACATGCACTCACACACCCACTCACACACCACTCAGACACATACATAGACACTCACAGGCCCACTTAGACAGTTACACACCCACTCAAAGAACCACCCAGACACTCACACACCCACTCACAGACGCATTCAGACAATCATAAACCCACTCAGACACTTACGCACCCACTCACACACCCACTCAAACACTGACGCACCCATTCACAGACCCACTCAGAGAATCACATACCCACTCACAGACCAACTCAGACACTCACACCCACTCAGAGACCCACTGAGATGCTGGCACACCCACTCACTGACCCACTCAGACACTCATGCACCCACTCACAGACCCACACAGGCACTCACTTACCCACTCACAAACCCATACAGGCACTCACACACCCACTCAGAGACCCACACATGCACTAACACACCCACTCACTGACCCACTCAGACACTGAAACAGCCACTCACAGATGCACTCAGACACTCATGCACACACTCACATACCTACTCAGACACTCATGCACCCACTCACAGACCCACTCAAACACTTACAGACCCACTCACATATTGACACTCACTCACAGACACGCTCAGACACAGGGCCGGAATGGCTATAGCAGGCACCGAGCATTTTCCCAATGGGCCGGAAGGATGGTGGCTGGTTTTGGACCAGTGGGGGGCATTTTTGTTACTGGGGGATGGGTTTACAGCAGTGCTGCAATATCGGCCCCCAGTATCAAAAGCGCAGAAGCAGTGTTTCCAACCAGAACCCCCCTGCCGGTCAGACTTAATTGCCAAGGCTGGTTTGTGTTCCCAGTCTGGCCCTGCTCAGACACTCAGCACCCACTCAGAGACACACTCAGACACTCACACACCCACTTAGATACTCATGTACCCACTCACAGACCCACACATGCACTCACACACCTAGTCACACACCCACTCAGACACATACACTCACAGTCATAGACCCACTCACTCACACACCTACTAGGAGCCCCACTCAGACACTGACATACCCACCAACATTCCCACTGAGACACTCAGCACCCACTCACAAAGCCACACAGGCACTTATTTACCCACTCAAAGACCCACACAGGCACTCACACACCTACTCACACAACCACTCAGACACATACATAGACACTCACAGACCCACTTAGACAGTTACACACCCACTCAAAGAACCACCAGACACTCACACACCCACTCACATACCCATTCAGACAATCACACACCGACTCAGACACTTACACACCCTCTCACAGACCCATTCAAACACTGACACACCCACTCACAGACCCACTCAGAGAATCACACACCCACTCACAGACCAGCTCAGACACTCACACACCCACTCAGAGACCCACTGAGATGCTGGCACACCCACTCACTGACCCACTCAGACACTCATGCACCCACTCACAGACCCATTCAGACACTCATGCACCCACTCACAGACCCACACAGGCACTCACTCACCCACTCACAAACCCATGCAGGCACTCACACACCCACTCAGAGACCCATACATGCACTCATACACCCACTCACTGACCCACTCAGACACTGACACAGCCACTCACAGATGCACTCAGACACTCGTGCACACACTCACATACCCACTCAGATACTCATGCACCCACTCACACACCTACTCAGACACTAATGCACCCACTCTCAGACTCACTCAGACACTCACACACCATATCATACACCCACTCATACACACACACTCACAGACCCACTGAGACAGTTACGCACCCACTCAGACACTGACACACCTACTCAAAAACCCATATATATATATATATATATATATATATATATATGTGAGGGTGTGTGTGTGTGAAATAGTGATATGATGTGTAACACCTATAATGAGCAGCACAATAAAGTAAGACAGGCTTTACAGAAACAGTGGCACACTGTTCAGCGAGATCCAGTAGTAGGACAAGGGCTCAGTCCTAAACCTTCAATCACTTACAGGAAATCATGATCCATCAAATGACACCTTGGTAAGAAATCAGATATGCACCAGAAGTGGCTGGTTAAGACCTAAGAATGGCTTTAAAAATGCAGTAAATGCAAAGCCTGTCTACAAGGAAAAAATATCGCAGAGATCAAAACTGATATTGGTGAAAGAATACAGATTAAGCAAGCACTAAACTGCAAATCAGAATATGCATTTTATACACTCAAGTGCCCCTGCCCTAAAAGATACATAGGCAGTGCAAAACTACAAGTATACTTCAGTGAAAGTCAATGGGGACAATAAAGTCCCCCATTATATATATTTCTGTTCTCAAAATGTTGGCATGTATGTTCTATCAATCAATCAGGGAATTATGAAGCGTGCTACTCACCCGTAAGGGTCTCAAGGTGCTGGGGGGAGAGCAGCTCCGGTCAGTCGAAGAGCCAGGTCTTGAGGGTCTTCCTGAAGGTGTACAGAGAGGGGGCGCATCTGATGTCGATCTGGAGCTCATTCCAGGTATAAGCCGTGATGTAGGAGAAGGATCTTCCCCGTTCTTGCTCAGCAGATGCGTGGGACTTCGGCGAGGGTGAGGTCGATGGATTGGAGGTGTCTCCTGGGTACGTGGAAGGAGATTCTTTCGTTGAGATATTGGGGTCTTGTGTTGTGGAGGCATTTGTAGGCGTGGGTGAGTATCTTGAAGGTTGCTCTCTTCTCGATGGGGCGCCAGTGGAGGTCTCACAGGTGTTGGGTGATGTGTTCATGTCGAGGGATGCCGAGGATGAGTCTGGCTGCAGTGTTCTGTATGGTCTGGAGTTTGCGGATCAGACACTTGTTGATTCAAGCATAGAGGGCGTTTCCGTAGTCCAGTCTGCTGGTTATGAGTGCATGGGTGATGGTCTTTCTTGATTCTGGGGGATCTATTTGGAGGTCTTCCAAAGGATGCGGAGGGTGTTGAAGAAGGAGGAGGCGACGGCGTTGATCTGTCGGATCATGGAGAGGGAGGAGTTGAGTACGATGCTGAGGTTCCGGGCGTGGTCTGTTGGGGTGGGGGAGCTGCTGAGGGCGGCGGGCCACCAGGTGTTGTCCCATGCAGAGGGGGAGGGTTTGAGGACGAGGACCTCTGTCTTCTCCGAGTTGAGCATCAGGCTCACCCAGGATGCAACGTCCTTCATTTCTTCCTGGAAGCTGAGTCTGGTGGTGACGGGGTCCTTGGTGAGGGAGAGGATGAGCTGGGTGTCATCGACATAGGAGACTATGCTGAGTCCGTGCTGTCTGACGATGGCGGCGAGGGGGGCCATGTACATGTTGAAGAGCGTAGGGCTCAGTGATGATCCTTGGGGTACTCCGCAGTTGATCTCTGTGGGTTCGGAGAGGAAGGGTGGCAGTCTGATTCTTTGGGTTCTGCCGGTGAGGAAGGAGCGGAGCCATTCGAGGGCGGTTCCCTGTATGCCGGCGCCGTGGAGTCTGGTGGTGAGTGTGCAGTGGGAGATGGTGTCAAAGGCTGTGGAAAGGTCGAGTAGGATCAGGGCCGTGGTGTGGCCTTGGTCGAGGAGGGTGCGGATGTTGTCTGCCACGGCGAGTAGAGCGTTCTCTGTGCTGTGGTTGCTACAGAATCCAGATTGGGAGGGGTCGAGGATGGCGTTCTGTTCAATGAATTTCGTTAGTTGGACGTTGACGGTCTTCTCTGTGACTTTGACCGTGAAGGGAAGGAGGGAGATGGGTCGGTAGTTTTTGAGGTCCATAGGATCTGCAGAGGGCTTCTTGAGGAAGGGCTTGACTTCTGCGCATTTCCAGTCTTTGGGAGAAGTGCCGGTTTCGAAGGTGGTGTTGATGGTGCATCGTAGTTCCGGTGCGATGGCGGCGCCGGCTCTGTGGAAGATGTGCAGAGGGCAGGGGTCCGTGGGTGCTCCTGAGTAGATTACTTTCATGGTTGATTCAGTGTCTTCAGTGGTGACTGGGGTCCAGGAGGAGATGGTGGGCTGGCTGGCATTGCTGGACGAGGGAGTGGCTTCGGAATCAGGTGTCTTTCCGTTGAAATTGTCATAGAGGGACTTGATTTTCAGATGGAAGTAGGAGCCGAGCTTGTTGCAGAGGTCCTGGGAGGGGGTGATGTCTGTGGCTTCGCTGGGGGGTTTGGTGATTTTCTGGATGATGCTGAAGAGTTCCATCAGGTTGCTGGAGTTGGCGAGGATCTTGTTCTGGATGAAGGTCCTTTTGGTGGATCGGATGAGTTGGTGGTATTCCGTCATGGCGTTCTTGTATGTGGTGCGGTCTTCCGAAGTTTTGCTGTTTCTCCAATTCTTCTCGAGACGTCTGCAGGGGCGTCTGGATTCTTGGAGGTCGGCGGTGAACCAGGTGGCCTTTCTTGGGTGCTGTCTGCCAGGGTTGCGGAGGGGTGCGAGCTCGTCTGCGCAGTTGGAGATCCATCTGTGAAGTTCTTTGGCTGCGAGGTTGGCATTGTTCGAGGTGGAGGGGACATCGCGGTTGAGGGTGGAGTTGAAGTGCTCCTCTGTGATCTTGCTCCAGTTCCTTCACGGTGGTGGGGTGCAGATTTGGGGGTGGTGGGTTTGTCAACGTGGAAGTGTACACAGTGGTGGTCAGTCCAGGGGGATTGCGTGGTGTGGCTGAAGTGGATGTTGTTACCTCCTGCGAAGATGGGGTCGAGGGTGTGTCCTGCCTTGTGGGTGGGGGTGGTGACGAGTTGTTTCAGTCCGAGGTAGGTGAGGTTGTCCAGGAGGGTGGCGGAGTTGGGGTTGTTGAGGTTGTCGAGGTGGAAGTTGAGGTCTCCGATGAGTATGTAGTTCATGGAGGCGATGGCGTGGGGTGCGACGAGGTCAGCGATGGTAGCGGTGAATGCGGTTTGAGGTACGGGTGGGCCTGTAGGCGAGGGTGCCGCATAGGGTGGTTCTGGGGCTGGTCTGTATCTGGAAGTGGAGGTGTTCAGTGGTGGACGGGGAGTTGCTTGTGCTGGAGGTGGTGAGCCGGAAGGAGCTCTTGTGTGCGATGGTGAGTCCTCCTCCTGGGTGGTTGGGGCGGACCTTCCTCTGGATCTTGTATCCATCGGGGATGGTGGTGGTGATGTCGGGGGCAGAGGTGGAGTTGGTCCAGGTTTCCGTGAAGAAGGTGACGTCTGGCGAGAGGGTGTCGAGGAGGTCCCAGATCTCTGTGGCAGGTCTGTGCAGAGAGCGCACGTTGAGGAGGATGCACCTCAGGGCTTTGGTGGTGTTGGCGTCCAGCATGGGTGCAGCGGCCGTGGGGGTGCGGAGGATGGTGAAGGATTGTCGGCAGTGTCAGCAGGAGAACTGGCCATGGGTTGTGTACGGCGCAGCCAGCTGCCAGTTGTTGTTCCTTCCGGGGATGAGTGCGAGGAGGGCAGTTGAGTCGTAGCGGTGGGAGGCCGGAGAACGAGGGTCCCTGACGCTGAGCGCGGTCGGGTCACGGACGGTTGCAGACGGGATTGCCTTTGGCGTGCCTTTAGCACACCAGAGGCGCGCCCGCTGGGTGCGGCCGCCATGAAATAGGGGGGGGTGGAGAGAAGTGCAGCTGGGAGGCGAGAGCGGGAACCGGCAGGGGCGAGGTCCGGGGGGGTAGCAACAGCTGGAAAAAGGGTGGCAAAAACGGGCACGGAGGACAAGGGCACAGGGAATGAAAAAACATGCAAAATGGACAAAAAACAGAAATATAGGAATAAACAGGCAAAATGGACAAAAAACAGAAATACAGGAATAACAGAGACAATGCACAATACAAACAGACTAACAGAAAACAGAAAGCAGGCACAGACACAAGACAGACAGCAGCGGACCAGCAGAAGAGCAAGGCTCTCCCACTGGACCACCAGGGATGAGGTGCAGGCAGGAGCCTGCAGGTGAAGGAGGGCCTCGAACACCTACCTTAGCAGGGCAGCGGCAGCGGCACTACAGCGGAGCTGCTGGGGGAGAGAGCAGGTCTCTGACCAGGAGGTTCTTCTGAGATTGGAAAATTCAGTGCCATTAAATCGGATACAAGTAACAAGTTATATACAGCGCTTTGAAAAGGCAGACCTGTAATACGAAGCACCTGGCTCAAAACAAACACCAGTCAAGACAAAGTTCACCTACAGAAACTTAACAGATCTTACAAGTCAGCAATAAAAAAAGCGAAAAAAATATACTATTCAGACAGAATTCAAAATGCTAAATGTGCAAATTAAGAATTCTTTAAAATTCTCAAAGATTTCCATAAACCAAATTGCCTAGAAGGAACTCATCCCATTACTCAAAAATTCACAGAATAACTGGCAAATCGTTACACAGCCAAAGCAGACACATTGGACTCCTATTTAAAACAAAGGAAAACCACCAGCACCAACCCTTTTCCAAAAAAAACCTCCAAGAATAGGCTAACCCAGCCTCTGCATTCCTTCCAACAAATATCCCAAAATAAATTCATGGATCTGGTCAAAGAAAGCAAGCCTCCCGACAGCCCTTCTGACCCATGTCCACCACAAACCTTCTAGAAAATTCTTCTAACTACCTCTGCTGCCACACCAGTAAGAAAAATCATCAGCAATTCTTAAACTATGGGAATTTTTCTAGAAGACCTAAAAAAGACATATATATGCCCATTAATAAAGAAAACAAACCTGAACCCGCTTAAACCCGACAATTACAGACCAATTACAAATGGACCTCTCCTGGGCAAACTGATAGAAAGAGCAGCATTCACCCAGATGTCACAATTCATTGAAGATAATTCCATACTTTCAGACTTCCAAACAGGATTCCATCCAGGAAGAGGCACAGAATCCGCCCTCATTTCCATCTGGGTAGACCTTAAGAACACAGTTGACTGGAACAGGGTTGCTGCACTACTTCTATTGGACCTCTCAGCTGCCTTTGACACAGTTGACCATGACACTCTAATACAAAGACTCCATGAAGTCGGCATAGAGGGGACTGCTCTCGACTGGATCACATTCTACCTTCAAAACAGAAGAAATGTCATCCATACCCCCCTTTCTCATCCAAACCGTAATTCACCAAAGCAGGGGTCCCTCAAGGCTCTGTCATCTCACCCATGCTTTTCAACATATACATGAAGTCATTACCGGCACTGATTAATGATATTCACCTCACAAGCTATAATTATGAAGATGACACACAAGTACTCCTTACACTGGAAATCCCGAAAGACATTGGAAACTCACACATTTTCAGTTGCCTCAGAACCGTGGATCAGTGGATGACATGGAGCCACCTCAAAATGAATGCTTCCAAAATAGAAATACTCACGTGTGGCAATTGGAAAAATTATGACCCACTCGCTGCCTCGCCTGATGACCTGAGAACACCGCCTAAAGTATCTAAGGAATTACAAAACCTCAGAATTACCATGGACTCCAAGCTATCAATGAATTCCCAAGTGGACAAACTAGCAAGATCAAGCTTAATTACCATAAAAACTCTATGATGCATCTTCCCCCACCTGGGATTTCCACACAAGGTCCAGGGTACTATCTCTCTTTTACTGTCTAAACTTGACTACGCCAATAGCCTCTAACACAGATCATCTTTAGCAGCTATGAAAAGACTACAACGGATTCTGAACTCTGCTGCCGGACTACTCTTACATATAAAGCCACAAGCCCACATCTCCCCTGCCTTGAAGGCTCTACATTGGTTACCGGTTACCAGAAGATCCACTTTCAAGCTGCTTTGTATCACCCACAAAGCGATACATGGGACAGAGCCTCTCTTCTTCAGGAATAAAATCACCAAACACATTCAACAAAGGAACCTCAGCTCTAGATTGGCACCTCCCCTCAAAATCCCACCATACAAGAAAAAAACAATAGATGGCACATCCTTCTCTGTTCAAGCAGCCAAACTAAGGACCTCTTTAGCCCCAAACATAAGATCCACGGATAACTATCTTATCTTCAGAAGACTACTCGAGTTGGCTCTTTCACTCATAACCACCATACTCAAACATAAATGTATAGCAAATCCCTGTGTATATAAGCATTTATTTGGATTATATGTATGTATATAGATATGTCTATTCCTGTGTATAATAATTATGTTTATAAATATATAGATATTCATTAGGTCTGCTTAACAAATGTACATATTACTTATGGTTATTTTATTTTATGTTTAACATGTATATAGGTCACTGCATACATAAGTAAATTTCTATCATAATTATCTACAATTGCTTCACTACTGAATTATTAAAAGGGATAAAACTAAGATTTTTTTTTAAAACAAATAAATTAGCTTAAAGTACAGCAACACATCAAAGTCTGAGTTTATTAAATACAACTGAAAACGAGATGTTACCTTCCTTATACATATATACCTTGCATGTACTTATGTATCTTTATACTTATTACTTTACTCTTAATTCAGCATCTCCAATGTACTACTGTAGTGTAGTTCCTATTTCCCTAATAGGCTCTGCGCATTGGAATAATATAACCTATAGGTTTGACATAGGACTAAGGTCGGTATGTCCCTATCGATTATATTAAACTTAATTACCTGTGCCAGCTAGCTCAGAGGCCACTAGAAACTCCTTGAGAACAAGAAGGGAGTAGTTTCTGGCAACCGAAAAACATGACAACTTTGTTTCCCTTTAGAAGCGGATCATATCTCAGAATCGTGGAAACAATAGATAACAGTTTCACTCATTCAATCGTGCATGCTTAGTTTCTGCAGAGTTACACAGAAAGGAAAGACGGGCGTTTCAATAAAAAGGGTTTTATTGAACAGTCTTGTTTCTCGTGTAAGAGATATGTGCTGTTATGATCACAAGACAGTATGCAAGATAAATAATGTACAGCGTAAGCAGTAGAAATAAATGATACTGCTCTAGCATTATCTTTTAGCATATATTCACGTACATAAATAACATGAGCTAAAAATGTGAGTACTCATACGATGCGTCTCTAAGCTAGTTCTACCCCAGTGTACCTAACCTAGACTAGGTGTAGGGAAGAGTAGAAGTAGGTGGAGTATTCTCTAGTATGGTAGACTAAAAGTGTGTTGAATCTAGTATGCCAAGAGTCCCTCTAGGATCTAGTCAGCTCCATACCTTGAGAATGAGAGAGGTGGGAATCTCCTGCCGGATCTTGGAACTCTAACACCCCGCGAAGGGAGTCAGAACACTGGAAGCTGGATTCGTCTGCGTGCAGGAATGACAGCGTCTTCTCAGTGCGTCAGGCCGGGATACGGGCTCCTCTGAAGTCGAGGTCTCCTCTAACTTGCTTGGGCAAGGGAAGGTATATTTATACCTGGTAGGTGTCGAGGAATGTTAGCATTGACGTGAAGTCGGACATAGGAAGATGTCAGGAATGAACCCTTAAGGTATAACGGTTCATACATAATAGATGAGTTCTTGGAGAAATCAATAGTCCTGTCCTAGGGGAACTCCCGAAGCTTAAGGGTCTGGTTTCTAAGAACTCGTTGTGACGTTAGGGTGGACGGATGTCGGTGACCATGCCTGTATTTGGAGTGCACGGTTAATGCCTAAATAAGGACAGGGATTCTATGCCTATATAAGGACAGGGCGAATTGTGCCTATATAAGGACATGATTCAGGAAAACCTATATACGGACCCCTAAAGCGGAATACAACACTACCCTATAATCTCACCCTGTACCTCTCTCAATATATCCTCAACCTACACTCTGTGACTCATGCCAAACCTCATTCCACTACTCCCTCCAAAGCACTATCCTATTTCTCTTCCTATACCTCTCTCAATATACCATCTTCCTCTACTCTCTGATTCATCCCAAATCTATGATCTCCAAAATAACCCCTTCTAGACTCCTGCCTCCTCTACTGCTCATTGCATCATCTCAATCTTGATTTACTATTCAGATCTCCCAAGCAAGCCTTTCTAAACCCTTCCTTCATGTATCCCTCCTAGACTCATCCGATAGTTCATCTCTCTCCCTAATCCAGAGACTCTTCCCCTTGCCATCTCTCTTTTACTCATCCCAAACCTCCTCCTACTGCTACTATCTCCAAATAAACACTTTCTAGACCCTTTCCTCTTCTATCCTTTTCAATTCAACCAACAGACTCACATGGCCACCGCTCAAATGAATTTCATATTTCTCTTCACCAATTCACCACTAATACTTTTTGGGTTCCGAAGTAGCGTGCTACCTGCCGAAAAGCGCTTTGCTATCTCATCAGGGTTAGTAAACACTATATAAATGCAATTACAATTACACTATAGGATGATCGTATGACAGTCTCGCTCAGATTAATAAAGCCTCTGAAAGTGAAGTACCAAAAGAAATGTCACTGAGTAGTGTATGCTCAGATATTGAGACCTAAAATGTCCGTTATGTGATTTGTGGGTAGAGCAGGAGAGAACCGGAATCCATACCTTTTAGAGAGCCAGCCATTCACTGTTCCTGCCCATTTACTCCGGTGTACTTTCCCTGTTCGACTGCAGCAGAAGAGAGAACCTTGGCCTCCCACAATCCTTTGCACTGATTTGAGAATCGCGTTTTGTTTAGTAAAGGATAGGAAGACGGGCTCCTAGGGGCTTCCCTTTTATACTTATGAAAAGTCGCTGACTGTTGCAGCGGCCGAGTGCTCTTTCCGACGCCGGACGAAGGGAATTAAAAAACATGAAAGAGTTTAATGTCAGACAGAGACGGGCACATTTTTTTTTTCTAACTATGTTCGGGTGTTTGTGGTGAAGTGTTCAGCCTTGGATGGACATCCACGTTACAAGCCCAACAACAATAGCGAGGGACGAGCCCTCTTGTAAGGTTTTAGAAGAACTCAGGGGGGTCTTAGAAAAGAGAGCCGCAGCGTGCCAGGGCCTTTCTGCGCCTCCAGCCAGGAACAAAGCGCCCTGATTGAAGTGTTTGTCCCGACCGCAGGGGCCTAGGAAACCGCACCAGTGTCTGCAAGATTTATTACCTTTCTACCTGAATTGAGATGAATGAAGTCGCTTTTCTGTTAATTTTGGCTGGGGGGATTGAACGTCTGTCGAGCCGCGCAGTCCTTGCCTCACAAAAATGGACCCCCTCAAAAAGACAGGTGCCAGCAGCAAAGGACGAAAAAGCGCCCTCCGAGCAACTGTTCAGAACTCGCCAGCAACTATTCTAAAACAGGGGGCGAGCTAACAAATGATCAGGGAGATCCAAGCCAAGGGTCTGCTTGCATCTTAGAGCCCGAGCCCTGAAAATACGTGTTATGTAAATCATACCACCAACCAGGTAAATTACGATAAAGTCTTCAAAGTTAAAAAAGTGTATTTCTTTTACGTGGAAGCTTTTAGGGCACATTATAGCACTGCACCCAGAAATGTTTATTAAAAGTGATAGTTTTGTACAACTGGTAATATGAACTCACATATTCGAAAGTGCTTTCATGCGCGATAATGAACAAAAAATTGTTTTGGTGAAATAAAATATTTGCCTAAAATCAGACAATTTAAGCTGGGAAGCTGCCATTTATCCAGGTTTTCTGGTAACTGTCTACAGATCAACCAGTAAAATCTACCTGTTTTTCCTTATTTAAAGACTTTGGGGCTTATTTACAAGAGGCCTGCACCACTGGAGTGTCACTTTTTTTGACGTTCCGGTGGCGCAGAACTCTCAATCATATCTATGAGGCGACACAAAGCCACCCTGCGTGCCTTTGTATGGCCTCATAGATATGGAGTAAGGCAAGGCAGGGCAAAGAGCTACGTTGACTTACTCTGCGTCAAGGAGGCGTTCCATGGGCGCTGTGGTGGGTGTTTCCATGCAACACCCACGGATTTTGACGCTGCCCCCGGTTTACAAAACCACATAAATCTGGGGCAGCGCCAAAACCTTATGCCTTCCCAGAGCAGGCGTAAAAAGGAGAATCTTTTTTAATTTCACCTCATTTTTTCCTCTTTCCATGTGTGCTGCATTCTGCTGCACACAAAGAACGAGGAAAACGCCTCTAGGGATTGTTTTTGTACAATTCTGATTATTTTTGTACAATTCTGCCAACAACGCAGACACCCTTGCACCATGGTGTAAGGGTGCCTGCGTCGGCGCTAGGCACCAAATTATGCGCCAGCGCTGGCTGAAAGGACAGGAATGCATTGTATCTCGTAAATATGGTGCATTCCTGCCACATTTAAATTGGCGTAGGGCTGCGCAGCAAAAAGACTTGCAGTGCTGCCCTACGCTGGGCCTCATTTACAAAAAATTGCCATTCGGCAGTGCCGCAAGTCTTTTTGCTGTGCTGCCCTGCTCCAATTTGAAAGGGCAGGAATGCACTGTGTTTACGGGATGCGGTGCATTCTTGTCCTTTCTGCCTTTGTACAATTTAGTGCCTAGTGCCAACGCAGTGCTTAAAGCAGTGGAGTCTTATCAAGAGGAGTATCAGACTGCCTGGCTTGAAAAGCAGCCTCTACAGCAGCATTAATCATGTGCTTCGGCACTGCCATCGATAGAAACTCATGAGAAGGACCAGGCAGCTCCTCCATGCTGTGCTTATGATTACCAACTTCCTCTCCGGTCTACATCACTGACATGAGCACCCCAGAGCTTTGTTACGTTTCTAGGCAAAAAACTCTTGCGGCTCCCGAATTACCGTGGGTGCTGCCATCTCCCACTAGACCTCCAGTGACCCCATCAAATAAACTTCTGAGGGGACAGTAACAGGTCTGTGCTCTGTACAATTATTGCCTGCCTTCTGAGACATCAGCAGGTCCGACAACTCAACATGGAGGCAAAAAGCACAAGGGCCCCTTTACCCACAAAGGCACTAAAATATTCATAGCAGTAGACCTCTCCCAGGAAACTATGATTCGGAGGAAGAAATTCCTAGCATTGCGAACCACTCTGAAAACTAGACATCATCGGAACATCTTTGTTTGATATTTTGGGGCAGTGTGGCCTGGAACACCCCTTCCATGCAATAATCAGAAAGGTGACCAAAAGCAGGCTAACCTCCTGTTTGAGATGAAGCACACCATGAGGGCCTTGTCCTCAGACATGTCTGATGCTCTGCAGGTGACTTCGTATGGGGCAGGGGATCTTATCCGTAAAATGGTTTTACTCATTTGCATATCACTTCTACTGATGGTAAATTGGACACGCTCATGGCAAATGTGGACAAGATAACTACCACTCTTGACAAATAAGAAAGGAGAATAACGGCTTCGGAACCACGAATCTCAACCCTCAAAGATGACAAAATGGGGTACCACCAAAAGTTGCTGTATATGACCAAAGTATGGAATGTGATCAAAGCAACAAATGAAGACCTGAAGGCCAGGTTCAGGCACAGCAACTTGCCCCTAGTAGGCATACCGAGTCAGCTAATATTCGCAACATGGCTGACTATGTAAAGGCTCTCCAAAAATTCCTGCGCGAAGCAGACAGCCTGTCTCCCTTATTCACAGTGGAACACGCACATTCGCCACAGTGATCCAGACCTCTGCCGGAGACTTCACTGGGCTCCATCCTCACTAGACTCTTTAATTTCAGGGATCGGGACACTGTGCTCCTACTGGCATGCGAGAAGCAGACTTAAATGCGTGAGGGCAATATCCTCAATAATTCCAGATTTTGCTTTCGCTGCTCAAGAAACATGCAGAAAATACTTGCCTATCAAGCGCAAACTATGACCTGCTGGCATCCAGAATGCAATGATGTACTCTGTGCGCTTGAATTTCAGTCATTGCAACAAACCTCTTGAGCTCCTGATGCCCCAAAGTACTTCTTTGTGAAGCAGCTTATCTCTGCATCTGCTACGGACTCCGCGTAGGGCTTGTGCATGCCGGATGAGGGCCTGAGTGAGGCACAATAGAGATGTGAAAACAGAACACACTGATAGGTGTCAGTTCAGCAGCTACCAAGAATGTGGGGGCCAGGAGATTGCTTGGATGCTTTATCGGTTCAAGAGTGGACACTGAATCATGGCCACCATGGTGGAAGGTAGGACTTTAGGCAATAAGTGGTTGCTTCTTCCTCTGATCATAAGACTTCCCATCCATCGACAGAGAAATATGGGGATGACCTTGTACTAGATGGCCATGATAGAGCCCATCTGCTGATGTCTTGCCAGACACCCACTTATGCTCTAGGTCTGCCATGGAAAAATGTGTAGGGGTTATCTCTGGCATGAATCATTGGATGGCACCTTAAGTCCCATTGGTGCCTATCATGCCATATTTACCCAACAAACACTCTCTAATGGAGGCATTGCTCAGCCACCACTGCAGACTTCTGGGGCAACCCCCTTAAGACTGTTAGAGTCGTTTGCCATATAGGTAGATGTATTTACACCACGTTGGTGTTGGTTTGGTTGGATTACTGGATGGGTAGCCACCGGCTGGTTGGGGTTGCTAGTGTGGATAGGGGTGGAATTTTGGTAAGGGTAGAGAGATAGCAGCATGCAGAGCCTACTACAAAACATATTACACTGCAAATACCAGATTGGGTCTTTTATGACAGATAACACAATGTCGCTCCAGGTCACACCCTATTAGCTGGGTTTAATACCTCCCGTCCATGAGCAGTGAAGGAAAAACATCGATCCATTTTGTAAAATGTAATGTTTGTGGTTTAAATAACTGGCACGAAACCAGGCATATATATATATATAAGTAAATATAGGCTTTCTCTACTAATAAATAAAAATATAGGTGTGACTTACCCCAAAACTTCAGGAGTAATTAATGAGTACGCACAACACTCTTGGTCATTGAGCACTCACTAAAGAAGTCCTGCCACAATTTGATCGCTACTCTGTGCCCTGCATAACTACACTTCTCTTCCCCTCCATACCCTTTGTACCCTTGCTTCAGTCCCCTCCCCACCCCTTGTCTAAACAGTCTGTAAAAGCCTTAGGGCCTGACTATGAGTTTAGGTGTCATTTATCGCATGTGATAAATAACAATACCATGGGGTCCGTTAGTTATCAGATGCGATAAATAACACCTATTACGTGTTTGTGGGAAGTAACGCGTGGATTTTGAAGTTTAGCGCACCAAAATCAACACGGTACAGTAAATACTGTATGATTTTCTTTGCTAAATTTTGTTTGGTTTGACCTGCCGAAATGTTACAACACTTGAGGTATTTAACGCATTTCATAATTGAAGGTGTCTACGCACAGGTTGGAATACACCTACATGCAACACTAAAGAATGGGGGACGGGGAGCAGTTTCAGAAAAAAAGGGGCCTAGGTCCAGTACCAATGCTCCCAAGAACTAACATGTAATCACTGTTTGGAACTGTTCCTGAAGTTAAGGTTCATAACCGATTTGGTTATGTTGGCGAAGGAGATGGAAGGAAAAAGAAGGAAAAAGAAGGAAGTCTCTATATGTGGTTCCCTATTGACTAAGGTCGGGGAATTTCTCCTTTAGGAATTAGTGCCCTCACACACCCTTTCGGGTGTCATGCTTCATCATCGGGCATTGCTCCTCATGGGGGTGGCGCTGCTGTCCTCCACGGGCCCCGCGAGAGGGCTCTTTGTCGGAGATCTTTTTAGGAGACGCCGCAGTTGTGCATGCAGGTGTGTGGGCCTAAAAGGGTTGGTGCTAGTGTTTTAAAATTACCCCACCAGTACCGTGGGAAAGAGTTTATTCGTTGGTCTGGGAGGTAAGGATAAAAAAATTATACAGGGGCGTTGGGGCACCTCTATTGACAAATAACATAGAGGTCAGGGTATTACTCCACTGCTCCTAGTGCCCGTGTGTGACTGTGAGTGTGCGTGTTGGTCAACATGTTTCGCGCTATCAATGGGTCCCTACTGGATCCCCGTGCGCTTCGTCAGGACCATGTGAAAGTGAAATAAAATATAAAAAATAGGAGTAGGGAAAAGACACCCTATCTTCCTATAGTACCTTATCTCAGGATTGTATGCGTTACTTGCGCTTAAAGGAAGACCACTCTCGTGTTCCAACTTGTTATCCCTTAAAAAGCAAAGTCTTGTGCCTCTTCGGCTGTCCCCGCGGTCATCCATCCAGCGGCAGGGCAGGTAATGGGCCAGAACGAAGGGGACTGAATAGATTCCCCCTCGAGACCTCCTTTTTCCTTCCATCTCCTTCGCCAACATAACCAAATCGGTTATGAACCTTAACTTCAGGAACAGTTACCATACAGTGATTACATGGAATACACCTACCACATCGTAATTGGGCCCTTAGTCTTTACTCTTTGTGCACCGACCTATGTAGAGGCGCACTTCTACTTTGTAGCTAGGTTCACAATATAGCAGCCCGCCATAAGTCACATCTACTGTCTATAAAGGTTTTTGTGCACCAAATCTAGCTATGGCTTCATTCTATTGCCATAGCAACATGAATGTCTGAATGGTAGGTGGGAAAGTAGAAACAATGACAGATAAAAAGGGGGCAAACAATCCAGAAAATAACACAATGCATTCCATATAATGATGATAACAAGGATTTGCATTCGTTTCTGGCAGGTCATGTTTATACCACTGTCTCTGACAGGACTTCTATAAAGTTTAGAATTTTCTAGTTCAGACTCCTTTGCATAGCAGGTTAGTGGTAGGCTCTGCACTGTCTGGGAGTTTGCTTTCTGTTTCTCTGTCACTTTAGGAGCAAGGAGGCTGATGGTATTCTCAGATAGTAGGTAGGGATGAGCTGGGAAACAAGAGCAAGCAGTGGTGTCCTGTCTGAGGTCTGTCAAATTAGTCGTGAAATGTACGTTAGCATTGAATGCATATGGATGTTCTTCCACAATACTGAGTTTTAAACATTGTCCTGCCGAAATATCATATCCAGAATATCGATTACCACATATCAGTTAGGAAAAAGTGTATATGGCTAAATATAGAATTACAATTCTTAGCTCCATGTCTACATATCTTGACCATATATACATTTTCAAAGTAGGTAGATGTGGTGTTTAGTACAGTGACTCTATACTTAGCTATATATACTTACCCTCATGATATTCATGTTCTGGATACAATATTATTGCAGGGTGATAATTTTTTTATTTCCATGCAATATCGTGACATACTTCCAATATATGACACCGAAGATTTAGGACTCCCTGAGGATTTATTTCCATATAAGTTCTCACATAATTCCGACCTTCCACCAGGGATTTCGGTGCAGCAGATATCTGAGCAGGCAGTACTCTGAGTAGAACTTGAACAATGACAGGGCGTGGAGGTGGTATAGGTAACATACCCTAGGGGTAAGAAGTATGGAGGCCCGAGCCAGGAGTTGGAGGATAAGGCTGGTAAAGGCAGCGCTTGAGTGCTTCCCTGCCTCGCTGTACAAGAGAGAATGTAAGATTGGTGATCAGCCCTATAAATCTAAAAGCTGCCCCTTCATGAAGTTGGCAATCTCTACCCCAAGCTCGAGGCTTGATGCACTTGACACCCGGCCTGGCACACAGGCAGTTCTCCAGCCAGAGCTGGGAGGTATGTAGGTTGCAGAACATGTCTCCATTGGATATGTAACTCATAATTCTCCCCACCCAGTCATAAGGTTAAGCCTAGCCAGAGGGTTAAGAGTAGTTCATAGTGGTTGACCTCCTTCCACCTATATAGGAGATGTGCATGACCAAAGGGGCTGATTGGATGAGTTGAATCCAAGACTGTGGCAAACTGCTGCAATTCCAATATGTGTGGTAACATCAGTTACCTCAAATAACTGAATTTGAAACCCCTCTTGAAATCGAGGCCACAGAACTCTGAAATGTCAACATGTGGTATTGAATTGTAAGTTTTATTAAGTCCTATTTAAATCATCTAAGAGCTGCCTTAGTATTCACATCCTTATCTGGTTATTGTAATGGATTTTCAAACAGGCTGTACTTAGTGACAATATGAAACAAAATAGAGGGGACGGAGCTTGACCATGTTCAAGATGGCCAACTTCTGATGACAAGCTCTGCAATCCCAGCACACTATTGCAGATTCTTCTGTCCTTGGGTGACAAAATGACCCCCGGAAAGGCAACATTGGTATACAAAGATGTGGAGAGTCAGAGGACGGAGACCCAGCACCCGTGCTCCAGCTGAAGGGCTCGGTTGTAGGTGACGTAGGCCGGGCAGACTCCCTCTCTACAGTGTCCAGGTAGCAAGCCACCTGAACAGGCCCACTGTGCGAACCGGCAGAGAGACAGCACCAGCTGGTGGAGAACTGGATATTACTGAGAGGGATACAGATGCACAAACACTGGAGTAGAAAAGAGACTTAGAACTGCCAGGGTCAGCATGACATCGGACACAGAGGCTTGAGCGAGAACCACAGAGACAGGACCCGCACTCGATTGCGAAAGGTAGACCACTCACAACACAGCCCTGCACTACAGCACAATCTGGCTCTTTGGAAGTGGGCCTTATTAGCAATGACTCACACTTCCATACAAGTTTAGATGACCTTCAGAATGTAGTCATTTCATTTTCTTGGGCAAATGATTTACCCCTTCCTTTTAGCATGAGAAGCTCTATTCTGTCTCTACAATTCAGTGCAAGCCCAGTAATGCAGTCTCTTTTCAAGACCTCTCCTGTACCTTCGTCTTCCAGGGTGAGCCAAGAGTAGCATCTTCCCAGCCAGAGTGCCCACCAATGACCACACCACACATGGAGCTTAGTATTACACGTCTTTATTCTGCTGCATGTAAATGCAAACTCAACATTCTAAAACAAGTTTTCATGGCATTGCGCTCTGACACCTACGTCACAGCTCTACAGAGTCCGTTAGGAGCCAAAAAGGTTCTGTCATAAAATATCACAAGACACTACACCTCCTCCTCTGTTAAATGAAAAAATAAAAAAATTACAAATTAACAAATGTATATAATAACAATATATATAATAATAGATTATATATATATATATATATCCATACAAAAACCCCTCCAACAAAAGATATATATATATATATATATATATATATGTATATATATCACAAAATTCTCCGATGCCCAGAAGGAGAGGAAACAAGATGCGCGCTACTGCAAGTTCTTATTTATTTGATAATCTCAGAACATGAAACATAGTGTGCCTTCCCCTACGCGTTTCAGTTTAACAACCTTAATCATGGGTACAAACGGCAAAATGATACAGCTGCTGTCTATTTGTAGCAGTAGTAGTCCAGTGAGCCATCCAATTGGATACCAATACTGATGCATTTTGGTCTTGATAGTACAATATAATTTGATTGCGCTCTACAAAGAGCATTCCAACTGGTACAGTCATTTTTGGCATAAAATCACTGCTTTAACCTATTTAACCCTCCATTGGGTCACTTGAAACATGTTCCTTCCCTTGAACAATTTCACTCGCTGTCCCAAGTGTGGCCCCAATCTTCACGGACCAACGGGCCCTCTACGCAGTGATCTGCGATAGTACCTCCCGCCTTCAATTCTCCCGGCGGTGCGGTACTAATGTTGACGAGGTGGTGCAATCTCCGGTGGGAGTTGTTCTCCGCCGCCAATAAGTCACAAAATTCTCCGATGCCCAGAAGGAGAGGAAAGAAGATGCACACTACTGCAAGTTCTTATTTATTTGATAATCTCGGAACATGAAACATAGTGTGCCTTCCCCTACGCGTTTCAGTTTAACAACCTTAATCATGGGTACAAACGGCAAAATGATACAGCTGCTGTCTATTTGTAGCAGTAGTAGTCCAGTGAGCCATCCAATTGGATACCAATACTGATGTGTTAGACCCGGGATCCCTGGTTGGCTGAGGTAGGTACCTTAGGCCAAATAGGGACCCTCACTCTCACGTCAGGGAAAGGAAAGGAAGGACACCTTCTCAGATAGCCCCCGCTCACCCCCTTGGTAGCTTGGCACGAGCAGCCAGGCTTATCTTCAAGGCAAATGTGTAAAGTATTTGCAACCACGCTCACAGCAACCCAATGATGACACCACAAATGGACTCCACACAAGTTTCATAAAAACGAGTATAAATTTATATAAAAAGATATACGATAAGACCACACGATATAAATCCAACATATTCGTATTTGTAATATTCTTCCTGGCCGGCTGTTAGGCCAGCCAGCCCTTGTAAGTTCTGGCGATATTAATGAGCACTTCTAAACGTTCCACTGCAGTCCTAATGCATTGCTAAGCAGTTCGTAATGCTAGAATTAGGCACTTTGCAATGCAGAAATAATGCAATTCGTAATGCTCGGGTCAGGCACTTTGCAATGTAGAAATAATGCAGTTTGTAATGCTAGCACCAGGCACTTTGCAATGCAAAAATAATGCAATGCATAACGCAACAATCAGGTATTTCGTTATGTAGAAATAATGCAATGCGTAATACGACAATCAGGTAGTTCGTTATGCAGAAATAATGCAATGCGTAATACGACAATCAGGTAGTTCGTTATGCAGAAACAATGCAATGTGTAATACACTAATCAAGTAGTTTGTTATGCAGAAACAATGCAATGCGTAATACACTAATCAGGTAGTTTGTTATGCAGAAACAATGCAATGCCTAATACACTAATCAGGTAGTTCGTTATGCAGAAACAATGCAATGCGTAATGCACTAATCAGGTAGTTCGTTATGCAGAAACAATGCAATGCGCAAAACACTCCAGCACCGATCACGGTGCCTCAGGCGGTCTCTCCGCCACTCGTACTGACTCGCAGTCAGCCTCTGTCAACAGTTGCCCCCACACGGGTATGGTGTAAACAAAAAGTGCAGCTCTGCACTCCGGCCCCGGTACTGCCACTCCGTTGGCAAGTATGTGCCGCGATACAAGCCGAAGCAGAGGCTCGCACTGCAGGAATGGGAGAGGCCGAGAGCGTCTCCCTCTGAGCCCGCACCCCGCCCCAGGCGTCGACACACGTTACCTGGGGGGTGCGACCTCACTCTCCTCTCCTCTTCCCGCGACTTGGGCCTCCGATGCAATCTTTGTGAATTCCGGGCAGTGGGACTCGGGCCCTCCCTCGACGAGGTTGGTTCGAGGTCCCGCTCTGGCAACGGCAGGCTCGGGCCGGCGGCTCGGCTCCTCCGGGGCTGCCGGTCCGGGCCGCATATGCTACGAAGATCTCAGGCTGCAACAGGGCACACGCACACAGCGTCGCTGAGACTCACTTGAGCTTCGGGTGCACGATCACAGGGCACTCCTCACGAAGGTCTCAGGCTGCACGAAGCGTCGCTGAGACTCACTTGAACTCCGGGTGCACGATAACAATGCAATCCTCACGAAGGTCTCAGGCTGCACAAAGCAAACGCACACAGCGTCGCTGAGACTCACTTGGACTCCCGGTGCACGATAACAAAGCAATCCTCACGAAGGTCTCAGGCTGCACAAAGCACGCGCACACAGCGTCGCTGAGACTCACTTGGACTCCGGGTGTGCACGATAACAGGGCAATCCTCCTGAAGGTCTCAGGCTGCAAAAAGCACACGCACACAGCGTCGTTGAGACTCACTTGGACTCCGGTGCACACGATCACAGGACAATCCTCACGAAGGGCTCAGGCTGCAAAAAGCACACGCACACAGCTTCGCTGAGACTCGCTTGGACTCCAGATGCCCACGATCACATGGCAATTCTTACGAGGGTCTCAGGCTGCAAAAAGCACACGCACACAGCGTCGCTGAGACTCTCCTGGAAACGTTTGTGTTCCTGAGTTTCCGCAACAGGGAGCCAGCTCACCTCGGGCCCTTGGGGATAAGTTACTTCCGGACACAGCACACAGCAAAGTCCTTTCAAGCAGGGGGACACAGCACACAGCAAAGTCCCTTTAGCCTCTCCTTGGTTAAAGCAGCAAACTGCAGGCCAGCCCTAGAACACACAGCAAGGGTCAGTCCTTTCCTTCAGTCTCTTCAGCTGTTTCTTCCTTGGCAAAGGTTCCTCTTGACCACGAAGTAGCTTCAGTCTTGTTCAATCTTGATCTATCCATTTCTCCAAAGTTCAGGGGCTTCAGCTCTCATAGTTATACCCCAAATTGTCTTTGAAGTCTTTGTGTTCAGGGGGGCACTGACCCCTGTTCAAACCAGTTCTGGGTGCCTCCCTGCCAGTGACACCTTATTCCTTTGATAGTGGGGTCTGGATCCTCAATCACTCAGCAGGGGACGGAGCCATTGGTTTATGGCTGTCGCCCAGGCCTCTTCACCTCTAGGGCCTACTCCTCCCCCCTACACTCCAGATGCAGGTCAGCCTGTTGCTGTCTCACCTCCTCCCCTGGGTCAAGACATTCCCCAGATCCTATCACTTTCAAATCCAGACAGTCAATCCACAACCAGGCAGAGACACACAGAAATGTTAGAGCACAAAAATCCAGCCACTTCTAAAAGAGTGGCTTCTAAACACACAATGCAAAAACCACCTTCATAAAAAGATGTGTTATTACATTGTGAGTTCAGGCACACTAAACTTCACCTCTCCATCTTAAGCCTTTGGGAAGATAGGCTGGAAAACATATTACACAGCCTCCCCATTTTATCCTATGGGCAAGCTGGCCTTTCCACAGTGAAAAACGAAATGGAGATTATTTCACTGTCAGGACATGGTACACACCTTAGTACATGTCCTACCTTTCACATGCACTGCACCCTGCCCAGGGGGTACCTTGGACCTACCATAGGGGTGTCTGATATGCATAGAAAGGGAAGGGTAAGGTCTGGCAAGTGGGTGCACTTGTCAGAACAACATGGCAGTTTAACAAACTGCACGCAGGCACTGCAGAGGCAGGCCTGAGTTCCCTCTTTAAGGCTACTTGTGTGGGTGGCACAATTCGTGCTGCAGGCCCACTAGTAGCATTTGCATTACCAGCCCTGGCACACATAGTGCACTTTATTAGGGACTTTACTCGTAAGGCAAACATACCAATCATGGACAACCAATTACCATTACACTTTATACAGGGAGCACTTGCACTTTGACACTGTTTAGCAGTGGCAAAGTGTCCAAAGCATCTAAGTTGGCAACACCATGTCAGAAAAAAGGTCTAGGGGGAAAGCAAAAAGTTTAGGGAACTTTAGCCAAAAAGGGCCAAGTCCAACATAATGCATTTTGGTCTTGATAGTACAATATAATTTGATTACACTCTACAATGAGTATTCCAACTAGTACAGTCATTTTTGGCATAAAATCACTGCTTTAACCTATTTAACCCTCCATTTGGTCACTTGAAACATGTTCCTTCCCTTGAACAATTTCACTCGCTGTCCCACGTGTGGCCCCAATCTTCACGGACCCACGGGCCCTCTACACAGTGATCTGCGTTAGTACCTACCGCCTTCAATTCTCCCGGCGGTGCGGTACTAATGTTGACGAGGTGGTGCAATCTCCGGTCGGCGTTGAGCTCCGCAGCCAATAAGTCACAAAATTCTCTGATGCTCAGAAGGAGAAGAAAGAAGATGCGCGCTACTGCAAGTTCTTATTTATTTGATAATCTCGGAACATGAAACATAGTGTGCCTTCCCCTACGGGATTCAGTTTAACAACCTTAATCATGGGTACAAACGGCAAAATGATACAGCTGCTGTCTATTTGTAGCAGTAGTTGTCCAGTGAGCCATCCAATTGGATACCAATACTGATGCATTTTGGTCTTGATAGTACAATATAATTTGATTACGCTCTACAATGAGCATTCCAACTGGTAGAGTCATTTTTGGCATAAAATCACTGCTTTAACCTATTTAACCCTCCATTGGGTCACTTGAAACATGTTCCTTCCCTTGAACAATTTCACTCGCTGTCCCACGTGTGGCCCCAATCTTCACGGACCCACGGGCCCTCTACGCAGTGATCTGCGATAGTAACTACCGCCTTCAATTCTCCCGGCGGTGCGGTACTAATGGTACGAGGTGGTGCAATCTCCGGTCGGCATTAAGCTCCGCCACCAATAAGTCACAAAATTCTCCGATGCCCAGAAGCAGAGGAATGAAGATGCGCGCTACTGCAAGTTCTTATTTATTTGATAATCTCGGAACATGAAACATAGTGTGCCTTCCCCTACGCATTTTATATATATATAAAATCACATTTCTTCAATCAACTTTCTTGGCGCTTTAATTATTCGACCTGATCTGGTTGCTGGGAGCTGTCCTCTTCACTGTCAGAGATCTTGCGAAGACAGTGAGGAAGTTACAGCAGTCACCGGTTTTGCAGTTTCAGTCTTTCTTTCACCATTTTGATCAGAAGACCGATGAATCAAATGCCGAAAGTGAGAAAAGTCTCAGGTAACAGACTTCCCACAACGCTAGGCAGTCACCATATGTCCCCTGGTGAACACAACGTGGAAAGGTGCAGCATCATAAGGAGCATCAGATTTTCTCCTTCACAGTTGGCGAGTGATCACTAGGTCTCCTGACTTAAACTCAATGTTTTTGGCATGTCATCTCTTGTCGGCATAGAAGTCACAGCCGGTATGACTCGCAGGTGGGGGGGCGCGCAGGTGGGGGAGCACACGGGGAAGGGGTCACGCGGGGAGGGGCGCGCGGGGAGTTAATTAAAAAAAAAAAAAGTTACGTTAACTTACCTTTGCCGCCCCGTCCCGCGTTGTCGGTCCAGCGCCGTCCTCTCTACAACAGGATGCAGCCGCACGCAGCCTCCCTCCCTTCCTCAAAGCCAATCACAACGCTGCAATGGCAGTGTTGTGATTGGCTGGGACACCGACCCCACAGGCGTCTAGGGGGAGCCATTTTCTCTATATAGGCTTCTTGCAGCCTACATAGAGAAAATGCAGAGTGCGTATGACTGGTTTGGTTGGCCCTGGGGCCGACCAAACAGTCAGCGCCGACAACAGTGGGCAAGCCACACCTCCCCTGCCCTCGAGCAGGACTGCCCACCCCCCAACCAAACACTGCCTTCTGCTTTCTCGCAGTACAAGCAGAAACATAAAATGGTATTTAAAATACCATTTTATGTTTCTGCTTCTTGCACTGCGAGAAAGCAGTGGGGCGACGCTCCTCCGCCCACATGGAGGAGCCACCCCTGTGGCATAGGCTTTAATCTTTTTCTTGTTAACCATGTCTTTCATTCGAGTTATATTCTCACCTCCTTCTCTTTTATTTGTGCATTGAGGCAAATTACTTGTCATTGCTCTCCTGAACATCAAAGTCACAGGACTTTCACCTGTGGTCAAGTGAGGTGTTGAACAATAGGCTCGTAGGGTGGAATTCAACACAGTTTGCAAATTGAGCCTTTCAAGAGTTGCACACTGTAATGCTTTCTCTGGCGTACTCATAAAATGCTCAACAAGTCCATTGGCCTGCGGCCACAAAGATGTATTCTTCTGATGCTTTACGTTCAGTTGCTCCAGAAAATCCTTGCATTCTCGACTGTTGAACGGGGCCCATTATCAGACTTCAAAATGGCTCGAACACCCCATGTTGCAAAATTGCCATCAAGTCTCTCAATGACTCGCTCATGAGTTGTAGATGAGATATCCTCCGTTAATGGAAATTAAGAGTACTCATCCACAATTACCATCAGATGATGTCCATTGTCGAGTGTACCAAAACAAAATGATGGCTATTCTCTCCTAATGCATACTCATGGGAGCTCTGACACGGTAAGAGTATGTTGAATACTGTTTGTAGAGAGGCAGTTACATAGATGACAGGATTGAGTTCCTTTTCAACTCTTTCATCTAAATTTGGAAACCAAACTCGCCCTTGGAGAGTTCTCTTGGTGGCAACGATACCACAATGTCTTTCCTGAGCCACTTCAATTATTTTCTGTCTTAAACTCTCCGGAATTAGGACTCTCAACCCTTGCAGTATTAACTCCTTCTTGAGTTATAAACAGCTATCTATAACGTTTTTGTACTCTTGGTATTCACCATCACTGGCGAGAGGTTGAGCGTGTCAGTTCCAAGACTGATGTGTAATTATATCTTTCAACTAGAACGAATGTAACCGTGATGGATATACGAGTAAATCTTATCTTCAAATGCGGATCATGTGGTATAGGTACTTAACATACATATAAGCAAGCAATAACACTTATAGTTAATACAAGGAGATGAAAGAGAATAATCAGTGTTGAGGTGGTTGAGATCTTATAACAGTAATTCCAAAAAAGCAATTCATTAAAAGACAATAAACAATGAACAATAAACAATAATGTGCTTCAATTCCAATTATTTTATTAAAAACATTAATGGTTATAAACCAACCAAGTTAAAAAACATAAAATCCAATTTCATACACAAGAATCACAGTAATTCCATTACCAAGTTCATCTCTTTACCTTTGTCTATATTATTGTATCTAAAGGTAAATGGCAAATACAGAAAATTTATTTTAAAAAACAAAATACAAGTAATATGTAAACAGAAAAACTGTCAAAAAAAACTGTCAACATGGACAGTTTTTGACAGTTTTTCTGTTTACATAATACTTGTATTTTGTTTTTTTTAAATAAAGACAAAGGTAAAGAGATGAACTTGGTAATGGAATTACTGTGATTCTTGTGTATGAAATTGGATTTTATGTTTTTTAACTTGGTTGATTTATAACCATTAGAGTTTTTAATAAAATAATTGGAATTGAAGCACATTATTGTTTATTGTTCATTGTTTATTGTCTTTTAATGAATTGCTTTTTGGAATTACTGTTATAAGATCTCAACCACCTCAACACTGATTATTCTCTTTCATCTCCTTGTATTAACTATAAATGTTATTGCTTGCTTATATATATGTCAAGTACCTATACCACATGATCTGCATTTGAAGATAAGGTTTACCCATATATCCATCACGGTTACATTCGTTCTAGTTGAAAAGGGAGTACTTTGTTTTTGTGCTTGACAGACCCGTCCCTTTTCTTAGCATCAGGGATTCTCCCTTATATTTTTGCATTTTAATTATATCTTTCAACTTCAGCATGTCACTATCATGGCTCGTGGCAGTGATGATCTGGGCTAACAATATGGCAGCTAGCATATTTGACTTTACAATGTAATTAATGTAGCCCTCTTATATGAAGTACCATGACCATGTATATGGATTCTGGAAAAGTAGTCAGCAGGGTTTTGATACTTCCCTGTACGATGTACAATGGTGTAATCATTCTCTTGTAATCGGAGTCCCCACCTCTCAATGCGAGGAGGCATCTTGGCTTTTGGATTGCCATAGATAGTCAATAAAGCTTGATGATACGTTACCAGTGTAAAAGGCTTTCCATACAGGAATACATGGAAATGTTCATAAGCCCATACCATGTCCAAACTTTCTTTCTCGCGTTGAGAGTACGCACGTTCTGTTTGGGACATACATCTACTGGCATATGACACAATATGCCTTCGCGCATCGGGGTGTCCACTGTGCTGTGCCAGGATAGCACCTAACCCAAGGCGGTTAGCATCAACAACAACCTCTGTATGAAGCTCTGGATTTAAATAGTCCATTTTAGTAGCAGTTTCAATGGCTTGTTTGATTTTCTTGAAACTTTTTTCACATTCTTGTGACTACATGAATGAAACATTTTTCTTTGTTAACTCTCGTAAGGGAGCACTTATGGTAGCAAAGTCTTGTATGTATCTTGAACAGTAACTGGCAATGCCAAGAAATGGCCATATCATAGAAACATCTTGTGGGATATCAGCATTGGACAGCACTTGTACTTTAGCAGGATCAGGTGTCATACCCCCCATGGGAAAAGGTAGTGCCAAAGAATTTTAACTGTGTCTTGTGAAACTCACACTTGTCTGCATTCAAAGTCAGGCATGCATCAGTCAGTAAGCAACATACATAGGTGAGAACTTTATCATTCTCCTTCTGTGTAGCTACAAAAATCAATATGCTATAGTTGAATGCATACACAACCGGCTGTATGACACGTCGAATGACGTCCTGGAAAAGTTCTGCAGCCGATGACAAAGCAAAACTTAGGGGCCCATTACGATACCCGGCGCAAATAATTCCGCCAGGCATGGAAGCGGCAAAAATCCGCCCGCACACACCGCCTGAACACCGACCACGCCATTACGATTACACAAACCGAATACCGCCATCGGCGGAAAAAGCACACAAAATACCGCCCGCCAACGTCCGAGTCGGAGACAAACCGCCCGCCACGGACGGAAACACGCACGACAACACAAAACCGCCCGCCCTCACGGCCGACACACCGCACGTGAAATTACGATCGCACCGACATGAGCGCGGAAAAACAACAAATATACCGCCCGCCAGCGCAAACAACGCCGATGAGAATCGACACGGCAGAAGCCATGGCGCCCACGTACCTGCACAGAAACCATCCGCACACAAAAGCAATAGCACACAACATGGCCAACAAGTCCACACAGCAAGGCACGCACAAATACACAAGCACAGTACATATCCCGAAAACACCCCCGGACAAACAAAAAATACAAAGGCCAGAACCCCAGACACAACACACCTGAAAACAACAGACCATGAGGACACACCCACATAGGTGAGTACAAAAGCAGCACTCCCACAGACCACAGCCCCTTGCTACATTGCAAACCAGAGAGGAGAGGAGAGGACACAGTGACACAGCAAGGACAGCAGCACACCACAGAAACGCACACATCACCACCACCACCACCACCACCAAACACCGGAACCCCAAACCCCCTGCACATTACACAACACACACCGCACCAGCACCACAAACACCATGGCACCACAAAGAATGCCCAAGTTCACGCCCATGGAGCTGACGGTCATGGTCGACGAGATCATCAAGGTGCACCCACAAATCTATGGGAACATGGTCCAACACACACCACTAGCCACCAGAAACAGAATGTGGAACCGGATCGTAGACCAGGTCAATGCAGTCGGGACCCTGCCCAGGAACAGAGTCGAAATTAACAAACGGTGGAATGACGTCAAGAGCCTGGTCAAGAAGAAGGAGGGCAAAAACAGAGAGCTGGCTGCCGTCACTGGCGGAGGGAATCCCGCGCTCTTCAAGACCTTCAAAGCGTGGGAGGAGAAGGTGCGAGTCATCATACATCCCGAGATCCTCGCCGGATTAGCAGGGGAGTGGAGGCTGGTAAGTACAAACTAATGTATACCAGCACACCGCTATGTACTCACATGCACTACCACCATGCCACAGCTCCCAGGGACAAACACCCCCATGTCCAGCACACAATACACGACACACACATGCAACAGACACCACCACACACAGCCCAAACAGAACAACTGTAAGATGCGTGGGGACATGTGTACATTCAGCTAGCCACGTAACCACCAACAGGTCCCCAAATATGCCAGAAGCGCCACAACGAGCACCCACCACACCCATGTGTCCGCCACAGCTGCACAAACCGACAAGTAACAGGTAAGTGGCAGGAACACAAAGTGCAGTGCGTGGGACGGTGGACAGCACAAGTACAACACACACCAGGCCCCTAGTCCCACAGCACAGCAAGGAGGAGCATCCCCCACACCCCACAGCCACGTGTCAGCCACCGCAGTGCACAACGACAGCCGAAAGGCAGACATCACGGTCCACAGCAATCGGCGTCAGTGGGTGTCCAGCCACCCCCACGACCCACAACACCCCCCACCCCCACAGACCTGCAACATGGAGCACCCCCGCTTAGAGCCATGTGGCATCCAGTACAGTGCACGCACGAACAACCTGCAGGTGGGAAACTGGACAGGGCTGGATTACTGGAGGCATGAGGACCGGCACACGACCAACACATGGGACATGTCACGTAGCAGACGAAAACGCAGCACCGCCCACCGTCACGAACAAGTGAACAATGTGCACACGGACATGAACAACAGACTCACACCCCACATGACCCATCACAGACATAGCAACACCCAAGGAGCCACGTCTGCATACACAAGCCACACTGAAAATAGTACCACACGGCAGCCACTGTGCAACTCATCACACACAACCGAAACACCATTGAAGTCCTGTCCATGTAGCCCCTACTGCCTGTCAACCACACACCCCACAACTACGCCTATGTAAGACAAACAACACAAGACGCAACAGAGCGGAACAACAGAAATGCACACGAACACCACTGAACCCATCAAACACACAGACACACCATGCACATACAACATACCATCCATCCCATCCGTCAGCCCCAGTCTCATGAAAGGCATGTCATCCGCACAGCTGCCACACATACAGCAGTCACGCTAAGATACATGCCCATGACCAACCATGTGCCAGAAGTCAATGAAGCGCACGTCACACTGTGAGCAACAACACACAACATGGGCCACACCCCCCCACGAGCACTGCAGTGATGCACATGGCACAGGGCAGCACGCACACCAAGGAGATGGGACAACTGCAATACGTTGGCTTTCACACACAACCATCACTCACTCATAACGATGCGTCCAATGCCATGTCCAGTAATCACAACAGACAGCAAATATGCAGGCCATGTCAAGCATGCACACACCTCAAACCATGCACTGTCATGCTGCCACAACACATGTCACGTTCAGCACCCATGGCTCACAGCATGTACCCCAAAAGCATATTCCCTCCCAAATGCGAATCTGGGTCATGGCCCCCATGTTGCCATATGCGTTCCTAAGCGTTCCATTTGAACCCCAAAAGCATATTCCCTCCCAAATGCGAATCTGGGGCATGGCCCCCATGTTGCCATATGCGTTCCTAAGCATTCCATTTGAACCCCAAAAGCATATTCCCTCCCAAATGCGAATCTGGGGCATGGCCCCCATGTTGCCATATGCGTTCCTAAGCGTTCCATTTGAACCCCAAAAGCATATTCCCTCCCAAATGCGAATCTGGGGCATGGCCCCCATGTTGCCATATGCGTTCCTAAGCGTTCCATTTGAACCCCAAAAGCATATTCCCTCCCAAATGCGAATCTGGGGCATGGCCCCCATGTTGCCATATGCGTTCCTAAGCGTTCCATTTGAACCCCAAAAGCATATCCCCTCCCAAATGCGAATCTGGGGCATGGCCCCCATGTTGCCATATGCGTTCCTAAGTGTCCCATCTGAACACCAAAAGCAAAGTACAAACCAGACCCAGGATGGGCCAGGAGCCCGCATACACCAGAGTCACAATAAGTAGGGGCACAGCAACACACCCATCGGCATGGCCAATCCGTCCCATGCCACATGTGCACAGCACACAGTCCCATTGCCAAGCACACACAACTACAAATGCCACAGCCACACACACGCCTCCGGGAAACCCATGTACGAGATTGCACGAACTGCCAATGTCAGACGACAAATACATACTTCGCCAGGTGCAACACAATAACAAATCTCATTCTCTCCACAGGTGACGAACTGCCGGATGCTGGGGATGGAGACAGCAGCCAGCACAGCCAGCCCACAAGCCCCCAACGAGGACACACGGATGTGGAGGATCTCACCTCCTCTTCGGACACGGACCACCAAGCAGGCCCATCTGGTGTGGCAGGGCCCAGCCGCTCCCCAGGACCCCTCCTACCCACCAACCCATCATCCAGGGCTGCTGAACAGTCCCAGCCCCCTGCTGCCACTGTCGTTGCGGCCACACCCACGGTCATTGCGGCCACACCCACGGTCATTGCGGCCACTACCACTGCCGCAACCGCCACCATCGCCGCACCGACCACCACCGCCGCCACCACCACCACGTCTTCGCTGGCACCAGCCCCAGCGCAGGTGGTGGCCCGGCCGACTGGATCCACCCTGGGAGCCACAGCGAGGACCGTGGTGAGCAATGTGGCTAGTGGGCAGGCCGGTGGCAGCAGGACTGGTAGGAGGAGCAGGGTCAGGGAAACGCCAGCCTCCCCTGGGAGCCATGCCCTGCCTCAAATGGCCAGAGTCCTTGGGGCCTATGAGGAGGCCCAAGAACAATGGGTCAGGTCTGCTTCAGACACGCGGGAGGTGCTGGGGGTGCTGAGGTCCATGGACGCCCGTATAGGTCAACTCGTGGACCTCATGGGCCAGCTGGTGGTGGCGGTGAGGACACGGCCAGGGATAGCAGCTCCCCCTCCGCCACCACCTGCCGGGGCGCAGGGTCGAGCAGCAGTGTCCAGTTCCCCTGCGTCCACAGCCAGTGAGCACACCTCAACCACCAGCATGTCGCAAGCAGGCACCCCCCTCGCAAACGTGGAAGGGGCCGTCCGAAGAGGAAACAGATCTCCCGGGAGGACTTCGCACGCTCCAGTCGCAAGTGAGGCAGCCAGCCAGCCGTCCGCCAGCCTTCCTTGACCAGCCACTGCATTGACTTGGACTACGATCCCACTCCACACAGCCATCTGGATGGCATGTGTGTGTTGGACTATGGACATAGAACCAGTGGGTACACCCTGAGCATCACGCAGCCATGACCGACAGCTCATTGTCACTGCACGCACCACTTTTGTCATCACCTTACACACAATCACATGTCACAGTTTGTAATAAATGCACCTTTTTCACTAACTGCTGTTTGTGCCCTGTGTTTTATTTGTACGGAATACAACAGCCACCTTGGGCGGAAAGGCACCTGATGCGTGGCATGGCAATGGAATCCGGAGGGCCTGTAGGGACCTAGGGGTGGGAGACAGAACAGGAGCACATTCAATGAGTGTGTCACACACCCATCACACAGTACATGTCAACAACTACAAGCAATGTACACACATCGCACAGAGCAATAGGGCACAATGCCACAGTCACCAACAGTGGCATACTACCCTGGCCATGGAGCGTTGACACACAGCACGTAGTGAACAAACGGCCACCCTGACACAGCACACACACACCTGCACAGATACAGCCACATCAGCCATCATACATGGACACTCACCGTCAAGTGAAGTAGCGGGCGATGAGCTGCTGCCGCACATTCCCAGCTTCCTCCTCTCCGCTGTCCTCCTCACTCGAGCTGTCCTGGTCTGCGGGCTGGGGCCCTGGTTGATCTCCGTCATCCACAATGAGGGGGATCTGCTTCCGAATGGCCAGATTGTGCAGCATGCAGCACGCCACCACTATCTGGCACACCTTCTGTGGGGAGTACGCCAGTGCACCCCCGGTGCGGTCCAGGCACCTGAACCTGGACTTGAGGAGGCCAAAGGTACGCTCGACCACACGTCTGGTCCTCCCATGTGCCTCATTGTATCGATCGTCTGCTGGGGTGCGAGGATTCCTCAATGGACTGAGCAGCCATGCCCCATTCGGATACGCAGAGTCACCTGGGTGTGAGGGACACAGAGAACCGTTGCTATTCCAACTGGACAGGGGACAGCATCACACAACCAGCACGCTACACCACTCCACATACTCACCGACAATACAGCCACGATCCTGTTGCAGATTGGCCATCAGTCGTGGCAAGATGC
>CAWUFW010019840.1:0-2500 GCA_963921515.1 Calotriton arnoldi
GGCGGGGATACTGACCACTATACTAACGAGGACATATTGGCATCATTTTAACAAAAGAGGTGCTCACCTCCTTGAGGTTAGGGCATGCCCTCGAAATCAATTCACAGTATTGTAATAGGCAGCTTTGCTGCTTTGGCTAGGACAAGTAATCTTTTTTCATAAATGATTACAATACAGAAATTCCTAGTCAAAAACAATCAGCTTTATCAAGAAATGATTTCATTGAAATAAATAACTATCGATCTGTCAATCTATCTATCTATGTATATATATATATATATATATATATATATATATATATATATATATATATATATATAATCAGCTCACTTTACCATTTGCAGCTTATAACTATTAACCACCAGGGGTCACTACTAACCAAAAGCAGTCACTCCACTTCTAAATCTAGCCATAGAGTTGAGCAGCAGCCTAAGATTCACCACTGCTTCATTCCATTTTCCAAGAGATTGTAGAGGTAAATTGTTTTTGATGGTATGGTCGTGCAGATTGAAATATTCAGAGCATATTCTGAGTTTCAGTTAACTCATCTGTAAGCATTTTTGGCCATCAGTAAATTCAACGATTATCTCAATCATAATAGGCAAGGATAATGACAAATATAGTTTACAATGTTAGAAAATATATCATTTTATTTAATTGTGTGAATAAAGGGAATCGTCTCCCCGTCGGGGGTGAGACCCGGTCTCCCGCGTGACAGGCGGGGATGCCGAGCCACTATGCTAACGAGGACATATTGGCATCACTCTAACAGTGCTCACCTCCTTGAGGTTGGGGCATTCCCTCCAATCAATTCACAGTATTGCTGATGGGCAGCTTTGCTGCTTTGGCTAGGACAAGTAATCTTTTTTCATAAATGATTACAATACAGAAATTCCTAGTCAAAAACAATCAGCTTTGTCAAGAAATGATTTCATTGAAATAAATAACTATCTATCGATCTGTCTATCTATCTATCTATGTATATATATATATATATATATATATATATATATATATATATATATATATATATATATATATATATAATCAGCTCACTTTACCATTTGCAGCTTATAACTATTAACCACCAGGGGTCCTCTACTAACCAAAAGCAGTCACTCCACTTCTAAATCTAGCCCATAGAGTTGAGCAGCAGCCTAAGATTCACCACTGCTTCATTCCATTTTCCAAGAGATTGTAGAGGTAAATTGTTTTTGATGGTATGGTCTGTGCAGATTGAAATATTCAGAGCATATTCTGAGTTTCAGTTAACTCATCTGTAAGCATTTTGGCCATCAGTAAATTCAACGTTTATCTCAATCATAATAGGCAAGGATAATGACAAATATAGTTTACAATGTTAGAAAATATATCATTTTATTTAATTGCTGTGAATAAAGGGAATCGTCTCCTCGTCGGGGAATTGAACCCCGGTCTCCCGCATGACAGGCGGGATACTGACCACTATACTAACGAGGACATATTGGCATCATTTTAACAGTGCTCACCTCCTTGAGGTTAGGGCATGCCCTCAATCAATTCACAGTATTGTAATAGGCAGCTTTGCTGCTTTTGGCTAGGACAAGTAATCTTTTTTCATAAATGATTACAATACAGAAATTCCTAGTCAAAAACAATCAGCTTTATCAAGAAATGATTTCATTGAAATAAATAACTATCTATGATCTGTCTAATCTATCTATCTATGTATATATATATATATATATATATATATATATATATATATATATATATATATAATCAGCTCACTTTACCATTTGCAGCTTATAACTATTAACCACCAGGGGTCACTACTAACCAAAAGCAGTCACTCCACTTCTAAATCTAGCCCATAGAGTTGAGCAGCAGCCTAAGATTCACCACTGCTTCATTCCATTTTCCAAGAGATTGTAGAGGTAAATTGTTTTTGATGGTATGGTCTGTGCAGATTGAAATATTCAGAGCATATTCTGAGTTTCAGTTAACTCATCTGTAAGCATTTTGGCCATCAGTAAATTCAACGTTTATCTCAATCATAATAGGCAAGGATAATGACAAATATAGTTTACAATGTTAGAAAATATATCATTTTATTTAATTATGTGAATAAAAGGAATCGTCTCCCCGTCGGGGAATTGAACCCCGGTCTCCCGCATGACAGGCGGGGATACTGACCACTATACTAACGAGGACATATTGGCATCATTTTAACAGTGCTCACCTCCTTGAGGTTAGGGCATGCCCTCAATCAATTCACAGTATTGTAATAGGCAGCTTTGCTGCTTTTGGCTAGGACAAGTAATCTTTTTTCATAAATGATTACAATACAGAAATTCCTAGTCAAAAACAATCAGCTTTATCAAGAAATGATTTCATTGAAATAAATAACTATCTATCGATCTGTCTATCTATCTATCTATCTATCTATCTATATATATATATATATATATATATATATATATATATATATATATATATATAATCAGCTCACTTTACCATT